>JAOPJW010005814.1:11487502-11499358 GCA_027122535.1 Octopus maya
AGGGAATAAATTCCAAAACTTACAGGGAAAAATTCAATTTAGCAATACTAAATCAAATTTCCCAATATGAAATATATGTACATAATTTAGAGAAAAACCACTATCAAATAATTCAATAAAGAAGAATTTAGTTCATACCCTCCAGAAAATAAATTTCTCATAAAAACCTTATTCTACTATATATATTTACATATACATATATATATGCTTTTGAAGTGGTTGACGTTAGTAAGGGCATCCAGCTGTAGAAACCATGCCAAATCAGACTGGAGTCTGGTGCAGACCCTCAGCTTACCATTCCTGAGAAACAATGAGTTAAAAAATGTGAATGAATGACCCATGATGGCTTATTAATGGTAAAGGGCATCCAGCCATGAAACTAAATCAAATCAGACTGGAACCTGGTGCAGCTCTCCAGCTTGCCAGCTCTGGCCAACACAAATCTTTTATGCCTCATCTACTTTGTTATTTGCATGGAGAAAGAAACTCTTGTTTGTCTTACTATTCTACAAGGAAGCCCACCTGCAATTATGCAGCTGTGTGCAAAGTTGTTTCTTTGCATTCATCATCATCATCATTTAACGTCTGCTGGCATGGGTTAGCTGGTTTGACTGGAGCTGATAGACGAGAGGGCTGCACCAGGTTCAAGTCTGATTTGGCATGGTTTCTACAGCTGGATGTCCTTCCTAATGCCAACCACTCCAGGTGTGTAATGGGTGCTTTTTTGTGTGCCACCAGCATAGGTACCATTTGTATGACACCAGCAACAACCATGACTATGATTCACGGGTGGGTGCCATTTACATGGCACCAGCAGCAATTACACATGTAATATAATATAGTATTTTATGTATCACAATGAAGGGAGCCTTATGTGGTCTCAGCCTGCAAGAAATAACTTTTCAATTCACAAGAAAGGTTACATTGGATAATGTAATCTGATGTAGATGTGGTGGTCACTGAATAGAATGCTGGTCCTTTGCTGGGTTTAACATAAACAATACCAAGAAGAGG
Organism: Octopus maya; assembly: GCA_027122535.1. Taxonomy (NCBI): domain Eukaryota; kingdom Metazoa; phylum Mollusca; class Cephalopoda; order Octopoda; family Octopodidae; genus Octopus; species Octopus maya. The sequence continues at coordinate 11,488,517 of JAOPJW010005814.1, forward strand.
ACACTGGTCAATCACATCGACCTCAGTCTTTGACCAGAATTTTATTTCATCAACTCTGAAGGGATGAAAGGCAAAGTTGACCTTGGTGGAATTAGAACTCAGATCATAAATAGCTGGAAGAAATAGTGCTAAGTATTTTGTCCAACTTGGTAACAATTCTGCCTGATCCCTGCCTTAATCAGAACACTGTGCAAAACAACACCAATCCTACTTGATACACATACCTTTTGTATAAAGAAAATCTTTGTTTAACAGAGGAAACAGTTTCTTTAACTTCCCATTTCTCTTGACTTTGATTTCACAAATTTTCGTTCCTTTATTAAGTATAACAAGCTTCCATCAACCACTTAAAGCCAATCGTAAACTTCCTTTTTTGGCTTGTTTTGAATTTACTGTTCTCACTCTTTTTCAAACATCTCACAGTATTTTTCTTTCTTTTTTAAGTTTATAAAATTCTATTATTATTATTTACAGAATTGTAAAAATTGACACTGCTTAACAAAAACCTTCACAATATATATATATATATGATTGGCTTCTTCCAGTTTCCATTAACCAATACACTCACAAGGTTTTGGTCAGCCAAGGACTATGGTAGAAGATACTTGCCCAATGTACTATACAGTGGGACAGAACACAAGACCATGTAGTTGGGAAGCAAACTTCTTACCACACTGCCTATATACATCTTACGTGGGTGAAGGCCTTCTTTAGCCTAGGGTGCCTGTGTTTCTCCTTTTGCTATCTACTGTCTTCAGCACTTGACATTTTTATAGAGAACCCTTTTCTCCTCACCAGTCACTATTTGGTCCAAAAAAGGTTCATTCATGAGGCATGACAGCAAAGAAGAGCACACATTCACCCTCTGCATATAATTAGACTCGGAAAGTTTGTGAGGAACCAAATGACTCAATTTTGTGATGGCACACAGGTGTTGAGGAACAGTTGGAAGACCAAATCTGAGCTTCTCTGCTAGGTCCTTAACAAGATCTTGTTCCACCAGGGTTTGTAGGATGTCCTCATTGAGCTCTACAGATTTTTTTAGGATGAGGCTCATCTTCTAGGCTGTAGTTTCCAGCTTGGAATGGCACATAAAAAGCACCATCTGAACACAGTTGATGCCAGCCTCCGCTGCCCCGACTGGCTCCTGTACCAAAAGCATGTAAAAAGCACCATCTGAACATGGCTGATACCAGTACCACCATACTGGCTCCCATGCTGGTGGCATGTAAAAAGCATCCACTACACTCTCAGAGTGGTTGGCGTTAGGAAGGGCATCCAGCTGTAGAAACACTGTCAGATCAGATTGGAGCTTGGTATGGCCTCCTGGCTTGCCAGTCCGCAGTTAAACCGTCCAACCCATGCCAGCATAGAAAACGGACGTTAAACAATGATGATGATGATGACTGTTGACACTGGCTTACGCTTATTGCCTGATCCCCATATACTGCTTTAATATTCCCCACACTTTCCGTTGCGTTGTTGCCTTTATTGAAGTCATAAAGCAAAATATGCTGAATATGCTCCTTTGTCACTTCCATTATAGCTTTGAAAAAATAACTGCTGAAATTGAACTGCACTCTTCAAAACTTGCACTAAGAATAAGTACAAGGTAAAATTACTATCTGCTTTTATAACAAGTTGATGCAGTAGTTTACCTTGACCCCCTCCGACTTTTAGTTCATGCAATTGAAAAAAACCACATTATTAATGGGATGACCCAATACATACATACTGATTAGTGACTATATATATATCTAGTCACTATCACTACATATCTATTTTGTATTCATAAGCAATTGCTACATGAAATATAAAAAGCATTCAACTGTAATAAATCTAGTGTGTATGTTTAGCCCATGGTTGAGTGAACTTATATTTAAAAGTATTCTAACCATTTTTTGTGTATCTGGGACTTCATTGTCTATTGTTTCTTTCAAACAGTAGGATAGGATCTGAGCTACAAATGACAGCATAGTTGTTCTTTTGTTGATTTGAGCTAGTGTATGTTCTTATTCCAGGAGTGTCACACATTGACTTGAGTGTGGGTTTGATTATATTAGGTGTGGTGTCACACTACTGCATCCTGAGCTGTTGGAGATTTTTTGATATTCAACTGACCTGCTTTTAAGGACAAACACAACTTTGTAGGATGTAATTTATAAGAGGTTAAAAGCCTGAAATTGTAATTTAGTTCAATATTCACAATGTAACAAATGATAGTCTTGAATTGATATTGTAGGTATATTTTTTTTACTTGTTTCAGTCATTAGGCTATGGCCATGCTGGAGCACTCCCTTGAAGAATTTTTAGTTGAACCAATTGACCCCAATACTTATTATTTTTTTGTAAAACCTGCTACTTATTCTATCAGTTTGTTTTGTTGAACCGTTAAGTTATGGGGGACATAAATACATCAGCATCAGTTGTCAAGCAATGGTGGTTGGACAAACACAGACACACAAATACATACATACACACACACATATGACGGGCTTCTTTCAATTTCTGTCTACCAAATCCACTCACAAGGCTATAGTAAAAGACACTTGCTCAAGGTGTCATACTCTGGGACTGAATTTGGAACCATGTAGTTGGGAAGCAAACTTCTTTCACTCACTAAAACACAAGGCCAGGAATATAAGAATTATGTAGATGCAGGTTGGCTGTGTGTTAAGAAGTAGGGGATTGTTAAAGATATATTCTACATTTTGCAAGAAATGGTTTTCCTGTTGCAAGTAGTATCTGTTTGTTGGAGCAGATAACTTTTGAGAGTAGATATTATGAATATTATTAGCCTGTGTTAACTCCATATATGTTCACTTATTTTTGTTATCATGATGTCATTTTTTTATTGATCCAGAGTGATATCAACATTACATTATTTCTTTATTTAAAATGGATAACTCAAAATATTTTACAAAGTGTAACATTGGTTAATGTCTTGCTATAGAGGAGACACAAGCCAACCTCACATGAATTAAGAGTGAGTTGGTGTACCTGGAAAGAAGATACCTGAGTTTGTACCCCCATCACACTATAGCCTCTTAACACATGGCATAGAATCATTGCCCTCCTCCCCATCTCAAATATGTTCTCCCACATTTAGTCGAGGAGGCTTTTTTACTTATTCCCTTTTTCTTTCTTCTTGTTCTTTTCTTGACTTGCAAGTTACTTGGCAACCTTACTAGTGCTGGTGGCATGAAAAATGCACCCAGTACACACTGTAAAGTGGTTGGTGTTAGGAAGAACATCCAGCCACAGAAACTATGTCAAAGCTGACAATGGACCTGAACATGGTCCAGCAGCTTGCCAGATCCTGTCAAACCAAACAACCCTTGCCAACTTGGGGAAACCTACATCAAATGATGATGATAACATTTGGTTAATGTATTTATCTTAATTATTAGAAATTTTGAAATACTTTTATTACAGCTCTAAGATGTAAGTAATAATATTAAACTTTCAGCAAAGCATAACTCAACCAGTGTATGAACTTATACTATTTTCAGATTAAACTAATCACTCATTTTTCATGACAACATTACTCCCAAACAAACTGTATTGTTTGCTGAATCTTATGACACATTACAAGATTCTTTGATCTACTCACAGTTTCTAATTCTTTTTATATTCTATTTGCTAAATAGTTCTTTATGTATAGTTAACATTAGAATTTGATGTCTTGAAGATATTTTGAGTTCTTGCTTGGAACGTATAGAGTTAAGAGTATGAAGTAAAAAAAAAAGTAAGCTACAATAGATAAAGTAGCAATTGCTATTATACTTTTTAGATTTTAACTTCTCATTTCAGATTTTTCATAAATTTTAGATTTTATGTTATAGGAATGTTAGAATCTAGTCAAGCAGCTTCTATATTTAACCAAGTCAACTAGCTAATTATTCAACATCCTGAGAGGATTGTGTTGTTATATGTTAATCAAAAAACAAAACATGTTTGAAATGTTATTTTAAGATGTTTCATTCTTTGCATAGTCTTTTTTTAGATGAGAAAGTGCTAAAAAACTGATATCTGTACTAGATTTCATTTCATACACTAACAGCTACCTTCTAATTTCTAACATTTGTCTAAGGGGATGCATCAGCCCTTTGCTTTTCTGTTAGGAGGATTAGGTTCACAAAGGAATATATTTTTGTAACTCTTTTTAATGTTGACTTAGTGAGGTCATGTGGAACAAATTGTAAAATCATGTCTAGGATCTATTTGAAAGAACCTTGCTTTCAAATGTTTGGGTTCGTTAATCAAATTGGCACATCATGGAGAGAAGTTGCTTCATGTTTAATTGGATTAATAAGGACTAGGTCTTGCTTTTTCCTTATGAAAGATTTTTGCATTTCTTCAATCTTTCAGCTGGATTTTATGTGCTTCATTTTTGTCTTTGCATAAGAAATGGTTTGTATCTAGAAATGTAAAACAGAAGAGATAGTCTAATTTATGGTATTCTTGATAAAGATAATCATGAGAAAAATACATTATCTTTAAATTTGAAAAATCTCAAATTGCATTAAGGAAATATTTATGTGGTTAAAAGGATTATAGAAGCAAAGTGTTTTATAAATATATGATCACAAAATAGATGAAATGTATGAGATATTCAGTATTGTTATTGGGAGAAAATGTATTGGATCTAGTAATAATGAGGAAATGTACTGCATTTAGTAGTAATGAAAATAAAAGTACTTTATAGGAAAGGTGATTTTCTTTAATCAGTATTTCTGAAATAATGAGTTACTGTTGCTATGATCTCAAGACAGCTTTATAAATCCCTATCACAAAGATGTAACTGCTGTGAACTAACATGTTTTATCAAAATATCATTGAGAATTAGCATGAAGAAAATTAGTGTGGATTGAAACTGATGAGTGAAAAACTTGATTGATTATATTCTTTCTGTTAATTTTAGTTCTGAGTCAGCTGAAACCAGATTTATGCACTAGAATTATTTACTAATAAGTGTTTGTAGGGGCTTTTTTTTGTTGTTCTTGTTGTTGTTGTCAACATGTGTAATAATGTAGCACACAAACTTTTATATCCTTCTGTACATTGGATATAGAGATTTCATGAAACGGGCATAGACACAACTGTCTTCATACGATGTACTTCAAATTGCTCCACTAAACACAATACTCCAATAAATACAAGTTCTCAATGACTTCCTACGACTTCCACGAACTCTTAATGACTCCTACAACTTCTCATCTCAACCAATACGCTACTCCTTATAAAAGTTTGGCTAGTCCATTCTTCCAATTCCACAGGAGTTTCAATGACTCTTGTCACAATATCTCCCCGTTTGAGATTTACTTCCTAGGGAAGTTTAATATTTCTTCCATTTATGCACTACTTCCAATTGTTCTGTTTGTTACCTCTTTCTTGTGCTACTAAGCCTTGGTTCGACATCTTGTGGCGTTGGGACATCAAAAGTGTCGTAGAGCTCTTCCATGGGTATCTCTTGTCTTTGTGTTCCCATTTTTCGCCTTTTATACGTCATTTTGCCTATTCATTTTGTTACTACTCCGTCTTCCCAACCTTCTCTTCCATTTTTATATATTTTGAAAAACATCTTGTCACCAATATTAAAATACTTTGTCATATTTTTAGTGGTTTCCCTATTTGATTTTCTTACTGGTAACAGCTTGTCAAAAATTGACTTCATTTTATGAGCAAACATTAGTTCTGCAGGCGACTTGCCTGAACAAGTGTTTGAGTTTGGTTTTATCCTATAAACCCTCAAGAATTGTGTCAATGTTGCGTCATCAACTAGCTCATTTCCCAATTTCTTTAATGCCCTTCTAAATGTATCCACAAGCCATTCCACTTACCCATTTGATCTTGGGGTGACCTGGTTGAGTAGGGTTGTGTTCAATTGCATACATTTTGCAAAAATTTAAACTCATACACCGCAAACTGTGTACCGTTATCAGATACCATGGTGTCTGCAAAGAGTTCATAAAGAAATTCTATTGTTACTGAAGAGGTTGGTTTCCTACATCTACATATTTCCATCTACTTACTATAACTATCTACTACAATCAAGTAACATGCGCCATTTACTGGTCCAGCAAAATCTATATGAAGCCTGGTCCATGGACTGTCGGTTTTAGGGCATGGTTGGAATTTTACCAGTGGTGACTTGGCTGCAAGGGCACAACTTCTGCAGGATTTCACCGACTCTTCAATGTCACACAGTTTATTGCAGGCCAGTATACATAATCTCTCATTAGTGATTTCATTCTCAAAATCCCTGGGTGACCAATATGAAATTCCTTTAATAAATGCTTTTGTAGTGCAGCTGGCAATACAACTCTTTGTACATATATCAACACATTGTCACAGTGAGAAATGGTTCACATTTGTGTTGTGCATATTTTTATTGTCTTTAGCCTTCAGTGTGTCTTTCATTTTTATAATGAATTTATCATTCTCCAATTTTGCTTTTGTTTTCTAACGTAACTGGCAGTTCACAAATGACATTGCACAAAACATTTTTAATTTCATTTTCCACTCGCAAAGCGGCAATCACAGTATCTTCAAATGGTTATGCATTTTTAAAAATCAGTCTTGATAGACAACCTGCATGGCTTAATTTCTTGGATGGCACGTATTTCATCTTGAAATTGTAGTTTAATAATATCATAGCCCAGTGTATTGAATAGGGAACTTCTCTCACTGAAAATTTTCAATAACAATTTGTTTCATCGAAACATGTATTTTTTGGCAGAATATAGTTATAGTATTTTTCGTGTTCGGCAGGGGGGTAATCTTTTTAAAAGTAGTTGTACCTTTTCATTATCCATCCAGTTTTTACATTCCTCTTAGAAGATTTCTTCATATCTTCGGAAGTATGCAGAAAAAGTAATACCTTTTTCTGGGTTATAAATATATTCTGCAATTGTGTTTGCTACGCCATCAGGCGAGCCTGAACTGAAGTATTTTTGGACTTCAGCATTAATTCCAGCAACTGTTGGTATTGTTGCTGTTGTAACTGCTGTTGTAAATGCACTACAGAGGCTAAAAATCTTCCATGTTAACTAACTTTTCTTTGATTTTGTATCAAACGTCCGATGTAAGCTTTGAATAAACTCGTCGCCACTTTTTTTATCCTTCTATACATTGGATATACAGATTCCATGAAGCGGGGATAGACACCACTGTCTTCACACAACAGACTTAAAATTATTCCACTAAACATAATACTCCAATAAATACAAACTCTCAACAACTTCCACAAACTCTCAACTTCTCCTATGACTTCTTGTATCAACCAATATGCTACTCTTTATAAGAGTTCGGCTAGTGCATTTTTCCAATCACATACAGGTGTCAATGACTTGCACCACAACACAAACAAGTTACTGTATTTATGTGGTGCAAGATGGGTGATTTAGATCAGTGATTTTCAACATTTATTTCTCTTATGTTGGTCTACTTTTTTTTAACCCAAATTACTTCTGTATCCACCCTACCTGTTGCCATTAGTTGGCAAAACATTTAACTATTTGCAACATGCATTAACCACAGTTGTATCTCATAGATTCAAAATGTTTGTATTAAATTACAAACACAACCATTTCCATATTAGCAAAGAAAATTTTATTAAAAAGACATGAAGACATAAGGACTGTCACAAGTTATCTCTAATAATGTGTATTTTACTTACCAAAAAAGAAAGAAAATTATTAGAAATATAGATATATAATAAAAATGCTTTCATAATTGTTACCTGAGCCTTGTGACTTATGCAAACCTGCAAGCTTTTCAATATCTGGTTGCAATGTTCTTTGTGACAAATGGAGATCATTTCTCTTTACAATGTCAAGGTAGTTGCAAGCTTTTGACAGTAGACAAGTTACCTGGCTAAAGCAAGATTCAATAAAGAAGTGGGAAAAGCTATAATATACATTGTTACTTTTTCCTAGAAAGTAGAAACTTTTGAGCAATTTCTCTTTTTCATAAATTATACTAAGTAGTTTCTTTGTCAACATGAAATCATTGAGCCCCAATTGGATCCAATACTCAACCTGAAACACACATCTTTTGCAAGTCGTGTATTTCTGCTTCGACAAAAAAAGAATGAAGTTAATGGACTGGTTGATTAAGAGATAAAAATCAGTTTTGGAAGAACTTGAATTTACACAGGAATTTAGAAATAAAAGTGCTTTGGAAAACATACAAAATTACTAGCTCATCTAATTCATTACATCATAGAAAAAAACATTGAATCGATATTATGCTAATATCATTCAGATATACTTCATAGGTGTTTGAATCATGTATAATGTTTGTTAAGGAGTAATATAGTCAGTCCTTATAGTTATAGTTCATTACTGATGGGAAATAAGTCATAAACAAAATGAAGTCACATGATAAAAATTGTTAATCAAAGAAAAACTATACCTACAGCCAGCCACGTTTCTTATAGAGTATTTAGAGGGAAAACTGGAGAAATTTGAAATGCTGCAATACAATAGTTATTTATAGTAGATCTGCAACCTCTGACTCTGACATTACTTCTACTTATTATCCCCTTCATTACTTCCAAACAACATATACCAGAACAAGCTCCTGTCCTCACCACACTTTTCAATCTCCCTCCTTCTCTGTCTCCTTAAAAATATTTCAATCTTTGGAAATACTACAGTGTTTATCATTTTCAAGAAGGGCAACCTTTCTGGCCCTACCAAGCACCACCCTCAAGTATGATGCTTGGCAAGATCAGAGTGGTCACCCCTTCATCTTAAAGATGATGGAAACAGCTCTTAACTACAAAACTTCTAACACCTTGAAATTCTCTTCCTCTTTGATTACCAGTACAGCTTTCATAAAGCCAGATCTACTGGAGATCTTTTCTTCTGTGTCACTTCTGTTCTCCACTCACTATCTGATACACTTCTTTTTATAACACGTCTTCTCTTCCACCTTTCTCAGTATTGTCACTAATTTCTCTTTCCATATTCCAGTAGCTTGACAGAAAGTGTTTGAAATAAACAAACCAAGCAAGAGTAATGTGATTTGATTATTTATATATATAGATATTTGCAGTATAAATAATGATGCCCATCACAGATGCGAGATCCATGTCAACAAAGATAAATTAAAGATAAAAATATTTTCTATTGCCTATTTATACAGTTCACACCTCTTCACTTTTTATTTAATTATTACTATAAACAAACAATTATGGTTAAATATTATTTATGAGTTACTTTTCATTTCTTTGCTCCAATAACTTCAAAATGTTTGTTCTAGTTTCTGAACTTGATTTCTAATTATGGTTTGTTCCCCGCTGATGATGATGATGGATAACCAGCTCACCGAATAAAGACATGAAGTGGCTGAGTATTCTGCAAGCACATGTACGTTAATATAAATCTTAGGTTGAATCAACACAACGCAAGAGTGACAAGGCTGAATCTTTGAATTCTAGGCACAGTGCCTCTGATACAATTTCTGTCCACTCATATTCACTAAAAAGCTTGGATTAACCCAAAGTTAAGGTAATTGCATTTGTCCAAGATGCTACACAGTGGGATTGAACCTATGATGTCATGGTTGGAATTTCTTTACCAATCAGACATGCCCTATATACAAATTACCTTTCAAAGGATATTTCACATAGTCTAGAAAATTAAACCTTTTTTTTTTTTTGTGCTATTCATAATTTTGAAGTTTTTCTGTTGTTGTTCACCCCAGCTCAATTCATGTCTAGCAAGTAGACCTGTGGTCAATGGCATTGCAGTCATGACCATCCCATCTTTTTTCCTATGTTCTAGGAACCCAGGGCCACATCATTCAATGTATCCTGAAGATAAGATGGGATCTAAGGAAGATTTGACTTCTATTTCTAACAAGTAAGCAACCATGTAGTGGCTTTCTCATTGACCCAAGAATTTTCTATGTGTATGTATGATGTTTTCCAATAATAACTTCTCTTCATCTTTTCTCATTACTTATTCATATACTTCTGATTTACATTGCACAACCAGCATATATCATTTTCATTTCATTCTTCTTGGAAATAATACATTAATTGTATTCTGTTTCCTATTTATCTAGTTTAACCAAGTGAGCATTAATCACTAGATAGCTTTGAAAGCAAATAGATACAGATAGCAAAAGAAATAGCTTCAGCTTAATACTAGTCATATGTTAGTTCACTAAAACAGACTGAAATTGCTCACACAGCATAACCTTGAAGTATATTTGGTTTTAAAGACAAATTAACTTGATGCTACATAACTAATGAGTTACTAGATTTTATTGCATTGCTTGAACGCAGACAATATTCCCCTTTTTGAATAAGCAAAATGTTTTTTAATGTGGCTATAAAACTTATCTACACCATACTTTGATATTTATGTATGTAATGAAAGACAAATAGAGTGGGATTTGGCCTATGCCTTTAGAATATTAATTTTGTAAATCAATCTTACAGTAAATAACACATTTTATATTTTGGTGAGCACTGAGTAAATAAATAACAGTCTTTCTTTTAGTAAATCTGTAGAATTTACATGCAATCTTAAAGTGGAAATAATATTTCTACCTTTTATTGTTGAGATACTCTTTGTTAGCATTTTGAAAATAAACTCAGCAGAAGCTGAAAATTTTAGTCAATAAGCTATTTGGTTTGCACAAGCATCTTTGTCAGAGACCTTGAGAGTCAGAGTGATGCGTACTAAAGCAGAAGAATATCACTTAATACTTAAGCTGTACACCTATTAAATAAATCTTTTCCTGTGTCTTATTTGCATTATTGAAATAGTTGCACCTTCCCACCTTGTCATGGTTCACTTTTGTTTCCTTTGTCTCATTTCGTCT
>JAOPJW010005814.1:11629538-11639581 GCA_027122535.1 Octopus maya
CACACAAACACACACACACACACACACACACACACACACACACACACACACACACACACAGATAAGTCTTGCATGAAAACAAAACTTGTTAGATTAGGTAAACTGCACCCTCCTCCCTCTTCTCACACGCACATACACATAATACTGTTATCAGCTAGAAATAGCAGCCAAATTTCTCTCTCCTCACCCCACTGTTTTAAGAAAAGAATACCTTAGGTAACGTAGTACTATAACACTCTTAATAAAAATTAGAAAATGACAGGATGATCATAGCTGGAACAGTATAGGTTTGCTAGATCTAGGTTATGCATACACGCGCGCGCGAAATCAGATCTATTTCGTGCAAAAACAATATTTACACATTTAACCAACTAATTAATCAATGAACTAATAAGTTAGGTAGTTGATCTGATGAAAAAGATCACTGATTTACTGATTGGCTTCCTGCCTACTTTAGTTGGTGGATTGACAGAATAGAGTATCAGACATTCCTTGTAGTATTTGTTTCAGCCCTTTGCTTTCTGAAGTTTTGGGATGGTTAATCCATTGTTTTGTTTAATACCAACACCTAAATCCTGGGTGGATTTCAGTAGAGTTACAGACATTCAGACAATGTCTTCTGTTTGATGCCAAAAGATGGCTTCCCTCCTTCAGAGGCTCTCTGATATAAGGGATAAGCAGTCTCTTATTTTACATATTGTACCTTCCGATTGGTTGGAGTCCCTGGTAGTTAATCGGAAGGCATGAATGTCCATATCTGGTGCTGGAGTACGGCACTTTGAAACCAAACTCAGGGACTGAATGAAGAGAGGAGGAGACATCATCATCATCTCCCTGAAGCTGTTGTTCGGGGTCACTTTCAGTGTTGTCCTCAATCCACAGGATCTGCCTATTTCATATTGGTCTTGTCAGCTACGTCTACTCCCATGAAAAGCAATGTGCTGGAGGCAGAATATAATCAATGTCATAAACAAAAGAACCTTGCATCCCTAAGTGCTGCAAAAGGAAAAAGAAACAAAAAATAAAATTGGCAGTAGCTATGATTATTTTCCAAGATCTCTGACCTGGTGTGAATGCTTGCAACAAAGGGGACTTAACTAAAGTCACTCAGGAAATTGGGTGGTGGACTAAGTCTATACTCAAGGACCATGTGATGTTAAACTGGTCAATAGGTTGATTAAATCCACCATCCAAGAACAGAAACAGGCTATTAAACAGTTTCCATCTACCAAAGTTCACTTATAAGGTATTGTATGACCTGAAGCTATGGTTGAAACATCTGACAAAAGTACCATGCAATGGAATTGAAATGAAAATCATGTAGTTAAAAGCAAACTTAATCACACAACTATATCTATGTTCACCAATGGAACCCTAGCTAAATAGCTAGTCTACTAAATAGCTAGTCTACTAAATAGCTACTCAATTAAATAGCTACTCAATTAAATAGCTAGCCTTTTGCCTGATTAGTTAAATAACTAATAAGTGTAGGTAACTGATTGATAGATTGATTGATTATCTGGCTAAGTTGATTAACTCTTTTATTACTATATTTCTGTTGAAATATGCTTCATTACTTTTGAAACTAATAAAGAATGTAGTGAAATAACTTTATCATTATTTAGTGTTTGAAACATAAATTGACATGAAACTCTGATAGAAGGATTTACTTTAGATCAGAACCAGAGATGATCTCAGACAGTTTGGTATCAGGAGGATTAAGACAAACCTGATGAAAGAGCTAGATCATATTACTAGGATATTTCTGTTAAAATATATTGCAGTTGTTTCAATTAATTTCGAAAATAATGGAGAATTTAGTAAACTAACTGCTGGTGTTTGAAACAACTTAATATGAAATTTTTATGTAAGCTTTTAATTTAGATAACTTCAAAACAGGAAATTTGTATCATGGAACTAGGGGAAGGCTCAAACAGGTTATCATAAAAATGTTTAGCTACAAAACTAAATAACTAATTAACAGCTGTTAATTTACTTATTGGTTAACTAACTGTTTAGCTACAAAACTAAATAACTAATTAACAGCTGTTAATTTACTTATTGGTTAACTAACTTACCAACTAGTTAACTGAAGAGTTAATTGCCTAAATAGTAAATTCACTTGTTGGCTAATTAACTAGTTAACTAACCAATTGCCTAAATAAATAATTTTCTTACTGACTAATTGACAAGCTGACTGACTGACCTACTGTCTAAATAGTTAATTTACTGATTAGCGGACTAATTAGCAAGCTAACTATTGATTGAGAGGTTAAATTCCTTGTTACTTGATTGACTAAATAAAGTAATTAGCTATCTATCTAAACACCTGTTTATATAAGTAACTTGTTAATTGGTTGGCTATCTAATTAACTAGTTTATTAATTGATCAAATCATTGCATTGTCTAACTAGCTACCCACCTAACATGTCAACAAGCTTAACTAGTTGTTGTAGTCTAATTAAAGGCATTCTAACCATAATCTTCATGTCTTGTTTTCCCAGGGTGACAATATGTAGCTTAGACAATCACATTGTTATTATAAGACTATAAGAATGGAATTCGAGAAAGATTTGGTTGTTATTTCTTGCAGATGAAGCCACCACGTAGCGTTTTCTTCACTGGTTTGCTATGGTTAATTGTTGAGTTACTCAATAACCCACAAATGGGCTTAACAACTGTATACGACCCATCTTTTAAACTACAGCCTACCAGGGTATTGCGATACCCTGGAGTGTCATGGACAATAGTGATGTTAAAATGTTTTCTCTGGCCTTGTTATTTTCTCTAAAATTATTTCTTAACCATAACCTTTTAGCATTCAGATTATTTGTTCAAAAGAATATTTATTTATTCACATAATTTTGTATTAATAATGCATTATCATGAAGCTTCAAGGTTTCGATGGTGTGATTGTTTATTTTTAGAATAATATTGTAGGATAAGTGTAAGAGGATAGATCTGGCCAGTTTGAACATGAAACAGATAGCATATTGGGGCCAGATATGATCAGATTAAATGCTAAAAGGTTAAACAGGGAGAGATATGGTGACGAGATCACAGGAATTAAAAACCACTAGTCTAAATTAGAGTGACCTAATAAACAAATATAGGAGTGTTTACATCTGGTTCTCAACTGGGATCCATAGGGCCCTTGGGGGTTCATTTAAGATTTTGCTGTTAAGATTTGTCATAAAATTAGTTATACTTCCATAGAACACAAAATATTTCATACACTTCCTAATAAAATTTAATTATCAAATTTATAATAGGATTTTTTAAAATATCAAATGGCTATGAGGGTCCATCTGAGTAAAATAGGAATCAAAGGGAGTCTGTAGGCATAGAATGGTTAAGAACCACTGGTTTACATCATCGTTCAAGCCTGCTAGAAATAGCATTCAAATTTTCACTCAAATCACAACTTAACCCTTTTGCATTTAAACCAGCCAAATCTGGCCCAACTATTCTACTTGTTTTATGTTCAAACTGCCCAGATCTGGCCATTCACATCTAGCCTGCAATGTCATTTTAAAAATAAACAATTTCAGCACTGAAATCTCAAAATTATGAGATAATGCAGGATATATTGAAAACAATATGAATAAATAAGCATTACATTTGACAGAATAATGTGAATGCTAAAATATTAAACAACCTTAACAAAGGAGACATTAAATAATTTAGTTCTACACACTGCTAGATTGAAAAATAGGATGGTTAATGCTGGAATATCTACTTAACCCTTTAGCATTTAAACCGGCCATATCCGGCCAAAAGTAGTCTGCCTATTCTATGTTCAAACTGGCCAGATCTGGTCTCTCACACCAACCCTACAATATCATTTTAAAAATTTACAGCTACCTCATCAAAATTTCATAGCTACGAGATAATGCATGATCAGTTCAAAACAATGTGGATAAAAAGGCATTAATTTTGGCAGAATAATGTGAACACTAAAGGGTTAATCACTTGTCAATGTCTTCATACCTTCCACTTGTACCATTTGTCCAAATGTCATCGTCTGTGTGCCTCATATATCTATACCAGTGCAACCACCCCTCTTGTACACCTTATTTGATTCTTCTTACACCGTTTTTTTCTCTTACTTCATTTGTGCTCTATACTTCATGTGCACTTAATATATCACATGGAGCATGCTTGCTACATTTATTTCCAGGCTTTGTGTCTCATGCAACATCGCTTCATAGACAAATGTCAGACAATATAGTCTTGGTGAGAGAATCCCTTTGTAGTCAACAGCTAGTAACTCCCTAAACTTTTCCCATCCCATTCTTACTGTTGCTACTGAGATTTCAGAACACCCACCTTCACTATTAATAAGGTTACCCAAGTAACATCTTTGGCACCTTCCAAAATTTTACAAGAACTTTGTGGGTGCTCTGACTGCTAACTATTCTTGTTGATCACTCACATGGGAAGTCTTATCTCTATATCAGCTTACCCTGTCGTTTCACTCCTGTGCACCAATAGTTTACATTGTGTGAATGAACAGAATTCCTACCTACTGTTTTTCTGGTTATTGGACATGGCTATAGAATTCTGTCTCTTCCTCTCAAATTGATTTACTCATTGTGGACCTCCTCAACAAGATCTATGAATACATCCACACATGTGCTCTCACTATGTCATAAGCTTCCTAGCTCTCACTTTTACCAAAGAATAGTGTACAACTGGACACAAACTTTTTTTTTTCCTAGGTTTACTATTAGATCTCTCAAATCTAAGTTTTATTTCCATGTTAGGAATTTCTTCTCTGTGTCTGAAACAAATTCAGCCATGAGAACTTGGACATGAGCTTGCATTATCTGATTTTTCTACTCTTTTATGTCCTGGAGAACTATTATAAACAGGTGGGGATGAGTACCAAGACAACTTTTTCTGTTCCTTTCTTGGTCCATTAGTTTGATGATTCTGTAGTAACTGCTTTCTAGAGCAGTGCCTTTGTACTTGTCATGTGTTAATGATGACACTGCTATGGTAGTATGCCCTTATTGCTTATGCAGGTGACCTACATGTGCTCTACTTCAGATATTTTCACCATCCCAGTAATTATTTCTGATGCCCAGTAGCTTGTCAGGGCATCATATCTTCAACCCTTTAGCATTCAGATTACTTTGTCAAATGTAATGCTTATATTTATTCATGTTGTTTTGAATTAATCATGCATTATCTCAAGGTTTCGAGATTTTGATAATGTGATTGTTTATTTTTAGAATGACATTGTAGGTTAAGTGTAAAGGGCTGGATATGACCAGTTTGAATGTTAAAGGATTAATCAAGTTTTCAAGTATGCATTTATTACGAATTGTCCCTTGGTGTAGTTCCTTTCTCCCATGCATTCTCCACTTTCAGGAACCTCTCATAATACCATTTCCAAGCATTTTCTTGTGTTAGGATAAGTGAGCTATTCATGATCATGTTGGCACACAGCTTTGCAATCATAAGTACCTGTCACCATAGAATATTGCTTACCTTCAGCTTCTTTTCTGTTTCATATACCTAACACCTTCACTTCTGATATTATTTATTGTTCCCTCTAATCTTTCCAGACCTGTCTCTTCACTGTTATGGCTCCAACTACTGTACCAATCCACTACTATGTCACATTACCTGTGTGTCTGGTAACCTTACCCCAGTCACGGATTTAATTTGTGTAGTATGGTGTTTAGGTCGTTTGTGTCTATTCCTCATGTGGCCAGTATTATTTGAGTATACAAATCTATACAAAACAAATGGTTGTTCACTAGGTAGCTTTCTTTGTCATTTGTCAGCATGGGTGTTCATGTTGTTTGGGGACCTCCAAGTTATGGGAGGGGAGGTAACTCTCAAGGAATTAGGCATCAAGAAAAAAAATATTCAGATGCATGTACTTTATGCACATTGATCCACACACACATCTGCATGTGTGCTCACAAGTGTAGGCAAATACAGGCATATATACAGAAGATGTATACATATACTTATGATATCCATGTGCATTACAAAATACTGTATGCAATAAATTCTTAATTTACTGAAATTTTGTCTGCAATCCAGTGGTAATTGTTAGGATGCTCAAAGAGAAGGGGAAATAATTTACCAAAATTAAGAATTTTTTAAGTTAATCTTCATGCTTTAAGGAAAGGGCTGTCTGATCTTTGTAGGCAAGAGAAAATAGGGACATAATACTAGGCTGATGAGGTCAAACAAACTGAAATCTAACTAGTTGAACCTGCTATTTAGTAGTTTTTACATAGCAAAGAAATGTATATGATTTTTCTATAAGGAAAATTAGGATAGTTAAATTAAATCGCTAAGTGGGGAAATAACTCAAAAGGAGTCCAATGGTATAAATTTTACAATTGAGTTAAACTGCAATGTGCTGAATGGTGTATGAAATACTTAATTTATTGATGTCTTTCTAAGCTTACAAAAGGAAATGAGTCTAATAGCAATTGTTAGTAACATGCAGGGGAGTGGGTTAATTTCAAAATTTAAAGAGTCAATTTGGTAAAGGGACACTGGTTTCTGCTTGTAGGCAAGGGACAATTATTGACATATATATTTTAAATGTCACTTATTATTAAGAACCACGTACATAACATCAATCATCTGATCAAAGATTATCAGAGGTTAAAATTTATCACTGTGCAGAATTTGTTGGAAGATCTATGCATAACAAAAAAAATTTTTTTAATGGAAAGTAAACTACTGCCTGGTGGAGGATAATCGGCATGAATAGTGCAAATATTGCTGGACAACACAGAAGATCATCTACACATTTCACAATATGACTGGAAATCATCTTCATATTATCAAGATAGAAGAGTCAAGAAATGTCAGCAGAAACAATGCACATTATCTCAGATTCACTGATGACATTATATAGATAACAAGATAGTCTAGAAGAGACAGGAAATGCTGAGAAAGAGAATTGTGTAATGCAAGGAAGACCTCCAGACTGAAGATACAAATAATGAAAAAAAATGAGGTAATAGAATTAGTAGAAAATAACATATATAAAAGAATAAGTGCGAAGTGAGCAATAACAGAAAAAGACGAAGAGATTATTGCCAGAACAAGTACAGCAGAGTTACGAAGTCAAACCTCCCAGTCTATCCCAAAAGAAAAACCGTTTTGGGTTGGCATATTGACTGGTATTTTTATTGCTGTAAATAAAAGAAAATGGGACATGAGCAGCCACATCATTCAGAACAATAGATTAATTGTTGGTTAAAAATCATCATGGAATGGTGACCAATGACAGGAATGAAAAGATAAGGAAATCCACAAACGAGATGGCTTCACAAAATGGGTCACATGGAAAGAAAAAACTGCTAAATTTTACAATGTTGTTTCTGCAACAATACAATCTTCCCTGTCCCTTCCAATGAATACGATTTTTCTCCAAGAATCCATCTACCTAGTAGTCTTTGTTACAAAGTCTAATGGTTTTCAGGTCTGCTGCTTGATGTCAAATCTCCTGTCTTTCATAGATTTTTCCCTTCAGAATAAAAATTGGCAAATGAGTAAAATAACTAATTGTTAATCGGCCCCTTTAAACTAAATTTTCTTTAGGATGTAATACATTAACCTATTGAGTGGATTTTGTAATCTCTCTATAACATTATTGCTTAATATGTACATGTAGATTACTTAATAATTGTGTAGCAACAGTTTACAGTATATCTGGCTGTTACTTTTGGTATAGATCAGATAGAACTGCATCTTAGTTATTACACACTTAGAACTTGTAGGGAAAATGCTGTTACCTGCTTGTATTCTGATGTCATAACATGATGCAATAAATTACCTATTAAGATGATGCAACAATATACAGAAATGTTGTAAAGTAAATGATGTATTCATCACCTTTTAAAAACGCCAAATTTTATATAAACTTTGATAGCTTTGAGCTACCTTTTAAATATTTTACACATAGGCGCAGGAGTGGCTGTGTGGTAAGTAGCTTACTTACCAGCCACATGGTTCCGGGTTCATTCCCACTGCGTGACATCTTGGGCAAGTGTCTTCTACTATAGCCTCGGGCTGACCAAAGCCTTGTGAGTGGATTTGGTAGACGGAAACTGANNNTGTCTGTGTTTGTCCCCCTAGCATTGCTTGACAACCGATGCTGGTGCGTTTATGTCCCCGTCACTTATTAGTTCAGCAAAAGAGACCAATAGAATAAGTACTGGGCTTACAAAAGAATAAGTCCTGGGGTCAATTTACTCGACTAAAGGCGGTGCCTCAACATGGCCGCAGTCAAATGACTGAAACAAGTAAAAGAGAGAAAAGAAAGCTTTTTTTTTTTTTTTTTTATTTTTTTTTTATTTTTTTTTTTTTTGTGGATTGTAACATTTTGAAAGGGGCAAAAACCAATCAAGTATGTGTGCATACATTCAAACACACACATTTATAACTATTCATAACCTGCTGATAGCTGAATGTGGCTGTTTATATGAAATGCTAATAACCATATCAGAAGTTTTGGTAATGAATTATCTCCACCACTAGTTATTGTGCTCATTCACTGTTGTTCAATAGTTGAGATCAATTGGGTCTTGAATGAGTTTTTGTTAAAGCCAGTATGTGTTGTGTTATTTATGCCTGAAGCATTTACTCTATAAATCAGATCCCACTCGAGCCAGTTATGGTTGAGGAAACAATTGCTTGTTTCTACAGTTGCAATCTTGCTGATATTATTTGGTCTAATATTTCTAGCTACTTTATTGTCATTGAATATCTTGGCCCTTATATTATGTAAAGAACCATAACTTCAACAGAACTCTTATTATAGATTTTATGTCTGTGAAATGCAGGAAGTAAGTTTTTATTGAGGCTAAGAAACACCTAACTGCATTTGTATCCATGTTCATGCTGCATGGTGGCTTAAGCAGCATCATTTTCTTGTTCTAACATTTAGTGAGTTTAGCTAAAGGTGTTTTTAAATAATGTATTTTGTTCCACAAACCAGATCTTCTCAATGCACTCTGATATTTCATCATGACACCATTTATCCTGACTAAAGTGTTACCTGTCAGTTTTTAGAGTTACTGCTTTTCCAGTACAGGGTTTCCTTCATTGTGACTGGCAGACTCCACATCTTTGTATGAATTTCTATTTTGCCCTCATAAACAGGTTACCTTCAGTATAGTATAGCTAAAAGAGAATAGACACTGTTTAAAGGATATTAACCATTTAGCATTTAAACTGGTCATATCTGGCCAAAATATTCTGCCTTTTTCTTTTTTTTTTGTTCAAACCATCCAGATCCAGCCTCTCATTTGTACCATACAATGTCATTCTAAAAATAAACAATCACATCATCAAAATCTCAGTTATAAAATAATGTGTGACTAATCCAAAATAATGTAAACTAATAACCATTACATTTGACAGAGTAATCTCAATGCTAAGGAATTTTAAACATGATAAAATGAAGCTTAGTGTTACCAAAAATATGTGAATAATAAATATGGTTAATTAATGAAAACAGTAACACTACCAGGACATTGTGAAGCTAATTATATACTATAATTAATAATAAATGTGCAATTAATATATGCAATAATAATCAAATTAATTACTAGATACTGAACTGGTTCTTAGGGAGGGAAAGAGTTAGCAATCATAGACTGCTAATAATGTTATGTATGAAGTGAATTAATTTGTAGCAACATCAGTAATAATTAACTGAACTTTGCTTGTGTTATCTAAGTCTTTTTCGTTCTTAACTCACAACAGAGGTAAAAGGGAAATTTCAATGTTTTTAGAGCTGCAAATGAAAAAACAAATCCAAATAACCTGTGCAAAATTTAGCATTTAAATTTCTGTGTTGAAAGAAAGAAGGGATATGGAGTAAGAGAAATAGTTC
Source organism: Octopus maya (assembly GCA_027122535.1). NCBI lineage: Eukaryota > Metazoa > Mollusca > Cephalopoda > Octopoda > Octopodidae > Octopus > Octopus maya. The sequence continues at coordinate 11,639,419 of JAOPJW010005814.1, forward strand.
TGGATGGGAGAAAAGCGATAGAAACATATAAGTATACTATTGCATTTGCCTGGCATTGCTCAGTGTGTGTGTGTGTGTGTGTATATAACTTCAGGCTGCTATAAGGAGACTGTTTAGTTGTTTCAAAGCCCATAACTCAGGTAAATGAAAAGATAGAAGCATG
>JAOPJW010005814.1:12628534-12639315 GCA_027122535.1 Octopus maya
ACCCACCATTCTTGAATTCTAGTTCGGTTTATCGTATCCTTTAACCTTTTAGATCATTTCGATGTCACTCAGACTTGTTTTTGCTGTGGTATAACTAAGGAAAACCAACTTTATTCCTCTACATAGAAAGATTAAAATGAAACTCTCGTCCAAATTCGGACGAGCTATTTGAATTGTATGTTTTAATCCCCTTTCACAAGACAGTAGTGGTAATAGGATACGAAGTGTCGATGTCTCATTTGGTTACACGATCACGCTATGTGAGACTCGTGTTAATATCATCTGTCATTTTGCAACTTATTACTTTTAAAAAGCTGAATTTGTAAGATAGTCAGGATTATGTCCCTTGATCCAAGGTAGATAACCAACATAAACGACATTCAGCAACATGGCTTCTAAAGCTGGGAGAAAATTTGGGAAAGCTGCTTCTATGGCTGGTAAACAAGTTATGGATAAAAGTAAGCAGAAACAATCTCAGATCTTAAAACCTACTATACCATGTGGCAAAGCTGTAGCTGCTCCGCCATTAGGACCTCAACTCGGGCAGGTAAGTCTCAGAATATAGTCAAGGTTGTTTAAGGGCACATGTATAAATATCGGCCGTATTTTTGTTTTCCCATTTTATTTAAATTGTAGTTTGAATAATTCGAAAAGATACATTAAAAACAGTACACAAGTTAGAGCTATTTATGCTTAAGTGAACTTTGTTGAATATTGTTTTTGCTTTATTTACTGTCAACTTTGCCTTTCACCCCATTCATTGTCCTGTATCGGCTAAACTAAGGGCCCTGGCACAATTTCACTTTTCGTATCAACTGCATCAACCCTTCTCTCCGAAATTATGTCTGTGTAAGAAATGCAAATAACTAGTGCAACTGTAGTTACACATAATTTCTTACTGGCGATGCAGGTATTAGTTGAGACTAAAAGAAAAAACATTGCGTATTTCTAGGGTTCTGGTTCGGTTTCGATTTCCGTTTGGAATTATCTCCTTAGAACGTCGCTTGATACAGTAATTTGAAACCTCTACCCGAGAATGTTTGGGAGACCTTAATCAGAAACTGTCCATTTTAAACCTGGTGTCCCAAAGCGAACCAAAATAACAATGGATGTAAGATTTAAAAAAAAATATTTCCCTTATTGCATTTCTTTAATGTTGTACGAATGAGTATGCGTGTATGGTGGAGATTTCATAACTTATTTTCTTGTAACTGTGTTTTTAAACTAAATTCAACAGTTTAGCAATTCCTCTGCTATTGTGATCTCTTATGATCGTTGTATACTATAATCTTAATGTTTCTGTTTTCTGCAGCTTGGTGTTGCGATAGGAACGTTTTGTAGAGATTTTAATGAAAAGACGGCTCATTTTAAACCTGGCATCCCAATGCGTACCAAAATCACTGTGAACGTAAGATTATTTTCGTTTTATTATTGTTTTGTAAAAAAGATACAATTTACAGCTCTGTAATCTGGGACACTTCTGTTTAAACCATTTCACCACTCTTTTGCATATCTAAATAAATATTAAATGTCAACTTTTCATCTAGTTATGAATAATAACTAGTTATTAAAGAAACTTCTCCTCATAACTGAATCACTTTCAGTAGTTATTGATTATCATCATCATCATCACCATCATTGTTGAATATCCATTTTCCATGCATGCATAGGTAGGACGGTTGACAGGAGCTGGTCGAGAAGAAGACTACACCAGACTACTGTGTCTGTTTTGGCAGGGTTTTTATGGTTGAATGGCCTTCCTAACACCAACCACTCTGCGGAGTGGACTGAGTGCTTTTTATGTAGCACCAGCACACGCAAGGTTAGTTTTGGCATGATTTTTACAGCTGGATGCCCTTCCAAATGCCAACCACTTTCCAGTGTAGAGTGGATGCTTTTTATGTGATACCAGCACTGATTAGTTTGTATAAAATATGTCACATTGCTGGGGATTTTATCTTTGACTTTAGTTGGGCCACATTTCAAAGAATGTGAGGGCATTGCATGTGTGAGGTATTAACTATGTTGAGCAATAAGCCTAACAAAACTACTGGGTTATGTTAAGTCTATCACTTGTTTCTCAGGTACTGTTAATGGATTTCAGTCTTTTGTATGTATATAGCCCAGGCCTTTCATCTGATTATTTTGTCAGATTACTTTTGTTTTCAATTGTAATTATAAACTATTTTCTTGTATGATATGAAAATATTTCTATTAATCAACTTATCCGATGTTTCATCTGTTAGCCTGATCGCAGTTACCAACTTGAATTGATATCTCCACCAACAACATATTTCCTCAAACAAGCAGCAGGCATAGAGAAAGCAGCTATGGTTGGAGGTAAGATATGTTTTATTTTGACTTAGTTTCTACAGTCATGTGTGTGTGTGTGTGTGGCTTTACCATTCAATGCCTGTTTTTCCATGCTAGCATGGATTGCACGGTTTCATAGTTGGCTTTCTAGAGGACTATGCAAAGCTCCTGTGTCTGTTTTGGGCATGGCTTCTTTGGTTGGACGCCCTTCCTAATGCCAACCACTTTACAGAGTGTAATGGATGTTTTTTACAGGCATTGGCACCGGTGAGGTCACCAAATGACTTGCAAAACAAAATTCCTCACTTTTTTGTTGATCACACCAATAACAGAACAGTACATTTTATATATGTATATATATTGTGTGTGTTTTCTTGATATCACATGATGGTTGTATACGACCATCACCATCATGCTAGTGAGTTTCCAGTCTTCTGTAGAAAACATGTCTAGCTATGAGACAATATTATCTTGCTTGGAAACAGTTGAAAGTTGGCAACAGAAAGGACGTCTAGCTGTAAAAAGATTTACCTCAACAAATTCTGACTGAACCAGTTAAACAAAAGTGGATGTTAATTGATGATACTGGTTAATATTCAAAGGTTGGTAATAAAAGATTTTATTACTTCTGAATAATTCCTTTTATTTTCATTTCAGGAGATGAAGTATCCGGGAAGCTAACCTTAAAACATATTTATGAAATTGCTAAAATCAAAAGTGAAGATCCAGCTTTCTTAGGTCAAAGCTTGCAGAACATTTGTAAGGGCCTTATTGGAACATGCCGGTCGTGTGGCATTAAGGTTGTCCATTCACTAAATGTTGAGGAATACACTGCATTTTTAGAGGAGAGACGTGCTTTTGTGAAAGCAGAAGAAGAGAGACTTGAAGAACTGAAGCAGGCAAAGATGTTACGAATATGAGACATAGAGAAGAAAATAAAATATTTTTCAAAAAAAGAAAGGGATATATCTTAACTTTGTAATTTTCTACTGTTTGCTGGTGCAATTATAACAGTTTGGAGAAAATTGCTCTTTTGAAAGAAAGCATCCTAATATGGGTACGACATGTGTTGGTATTGCTGACTTGTTTCACCTGACATATTTTAATGTTTCTCTCCCTTCACCTTGCTGTATATGTGTGTGTGTGTGCATATTTGTCTTTATGTGTATGAGGAGAGCGAAAGTCTTTATGGCAAATATATTCAATTAATATACAGGGTGTCCATAAAGTCATGGTAGAATACTATAAAAATTACTCCATTTCTAAGCTTGAACAACCAGAACTGATTGAGAATACAGTTTTTCAATCGTGATGGCATCTGTACCAGTGGAGTGCTAAGAGCACCGTCCGAGCGTGATGTTGCCAGAGTAACTGTCTGGCTTCCGTGCCAGTGGTACGTAAATAGCACCATTTGAGCGTGATCGCTACCAGCGTCGCCTTCCTGGCACTTGAAAAGACATTTGAGCAAGGTCGTTGCCAGTGCCGCTGGACTGGCTCCTGTGCAGGTGGCATGTAAAATACACCATTTTGAGCGTGGCCATTGTCAGGACTGCCTAACTGGCCTTCGTGGCGGTGGCACGTAAAAGCACCCACTACACTCTCGGAATGGTTGGCATTAGGAAGGGCATCCAGTTGTAGAAACTCTGCCAAATCAGATTGGAGCCTGGTGTAGCCATCTGGTTACCAGTCCTCAGTCAAATTGGCTAACCCATGCTAGCATGGAGGTAGATGTTAAACGATGATGATGATGATGGTGCACCTTGTTGCTTTGCTTTGCAGGTTAGGTAGTTTCTGAATGAGAAATTCTCTAACAGATGGATTGAAAGAGGTGGACCATTATTTTTGACTCCATTAGATTTCTTTTTAAGGGGACATGTGAAAACTATTGTTTATTCAACTAAGCAGCAATCTTTAGAAGACTTGAAAGCAAGGATGATTGATGTGATTGAAGGTGTTATTGAAAATCAGCTGGAAAATTTTTTGTAAGAACTACAGAATCATATTTCTCTTTGTATTAGTAACGATGGTAGGACGTTGAAAATTAACAAGATATATAAAAAATCTAGGTCATTCTTCTTTCTTATCCTTTTCACAGATTAATTCTATCATGTATAGTTACGAAGATATAAGTATTTCATATTACACCATTTCTTTAAGGACACCCTGTATTGTAATGTCTCTGTTTCTCACTCTCACTATATATATATGTGTGTGTGTATGTCTCCAGTGCCCAAAAATACTGACACCAAAACAGGATGAATATCCAGCCTATAGGCTATAATAATAATAAACCCTTTCTACTACAGGCTCAAAGGCTGAAATATGTGAAAGTATTTCACTGGTACTTAATTTATTGACCCCAAATGGATGAAAGGCAAAGTTAACCTCAACGAAATTTGAACTCAGAACGTAAAGACTAGTGAAATTCTGTATATGTTAATGATTAGGAGCATTATAAGCCTACTGTATTTCAATTAACTACATTAGTGGCATATTCTGATCTAATCAACTACTGATTTGTCACACAGTACCTTGCTGGACATTTTATTTAGATGGTACACATCTAATGTATATTTGGATAGTACTCACACACCATATCTCTGAGCTGGAGTTAATGAAAACAGAAGCTTTTATATACGTTCCTTACTCCAGATTTAGTTATTTTCCTTCACAAACTTTTTCATATTCACCTATTTGTGTGTATTGGCTGTAGTGATAAGGGCATTTGCAATACAGAGCACAAGTTCAAAGTTTGTGGTTTTTCTATTACAATTCCTTGTAATCCAACTAAATATACATGTCACTCTCACTTCAAGTTTGTTTGCTTAGTAACAGGAAAAATAATTGTACAAATACATGCTCTAACAATGAGCATATCTCCAGATAGAAACTTGATATATGTGACAAGTAATGCAATATGAAAGGGTTTAGAGCCTTTGACTGTACTGTCTGTCAGTTTAACTACTTGTACACCGAGGTCAACAAATTACATTACTGAAATGGTGTCATCAGAGCCTCCTTACATCTAATGATAGCAATGAATGCTAACTGTTGATTAGACATCATCGTTTAACGTCCGCTTTCCATGCTAGCATGGGTTGGACGATTTGACAGTTTCTACAGCTGGATGCCCTTCCTAACGCCAACCACTCCGAGAGTGTAGTGGGTGCTTTTACGTGCCATCAGCACGAAGGCCAGTCAGGAGGTACTAGCAACGGCCACGCTTGAAATGGTGTATTTTACATGCCACCTGCACAGGAGCCAGTCCAGCAGTACTGGCAAAAATTAATTCACAGAATATGAGATAAAGTGGATATTTTAGGAATCCTATGAATTTACCTTCATGTATTGTAAAACAAGTGAAACTTATCACTGTCATCTTCCGGTCACACCATTGTATTGCTCGTAAACTGTACCATATAAAGTAGTGATAATGTTTTCTAAGTTGTACTTACACATAATACCCATATATAATGTAATATATTGGTCAGTATTAAGACTGTTAATACAGAATGACTAAGCTGACATATATCAATAGTTTTTTGTCACAAATTTTGAATCAGTTAGTTGTGGTAGCTTGCCTAGTGTTGTAAGGCCCTAGGTTGTGCTTTTATGAAATGATTATTTGTGATACAAGCTTTGGAGATAAATTATTAAGCTACCACTTTTGGTATAAATGCAATGTTACCAGATGGAACTCATAAACAAACCATTCACTGTTTTGTCACAAAGAAAATTTCTCATTGTAGACAAATATTGATTTTTCCTCCATCACAAAATACAGTGAATGGCTTTACAAATTCAAACTTGTCACTGGTAATAACATTGCATTTATACACATCACTGCTTAGTGCTCCCACCTCGTACTTTTGGTGTGTCTATTTCTTCTCCAATAATCTTTTAAACTCAGCAATGCAGAAATTAGCTGTACACCAAGTAATCCATTTATAATGTGAACCGAACCAGCTGGAGTTGTTTTTTTCCAGCCCTAAGATACCTACTGCTGACAATGATGGAATCTCCTACTGAAGACGACACATGTGTGTTCAGCTTTAGCTGAACGACCTGCATAAATGATTTGTTTATAGTGATCAAATGTTTGCACCGCACAGCTCACTCTCTCCATGAAACTGACATCTGAACATAAAAACATAGTTCCACAACACTCCGAGTAGAACTTATAATATGTAGATAGTGATAAGGAGGTGTTGACATGTAGGTCAGTCAAAACTGTACCTCTGCACATGTATGAGTTGGCTTGGGTAGGATTTTTTTGAGGAAAACTGGCAGTTGTCTAGGCATGCAAATCAACCCTCTCCATGCCACCAATGTTTATCCAAGGGAAAGATCATTACCCGGGCCTAAAGAGCTTGGCATCAGTGTCATTGCAGGTGCTGACATCATCAGAGTGCAAAGAGCTGGAACAGATACTCTAACATTTACATCGCTTCAATGCATTGGAGTAATACTTTTCCATCATTCCCTGAAAGAATGAAAGGTAATCCTGACTTCATTGGGATTTGAAATCAGAGTGCAGAGAAGTGGAAGAAATACTGTAAGATATTTATCCAACACTAATGTCCCTGCTAATTCAACATCTCATATCCACATACTATCGAAAAAAAATAACACATCATCAACATATGTTTTCCATGCTGGCATGGGTTGGATGGTTTGAGAGAAATTGGCCAGGCCAGAGGCTGCACCAGGTCCCACAGCCTGTTTTGGTTTAGTTTCTATGGCTGGATGCCCTCCCTAACACCAATCACTTTACAGAGTGTACTGGGTGCTTTTTTATGTGCTTTTCAAATGACACCTTGGTTTTAGAATCCCAGTTCTACTGTGGTGGGCAAATTAAGAAAAAAAAAAAAACAAATCAAAAAAAGATGCAGTATCAAATGAAAATTGATTTTTCTCATTGATATTTTATAATGATGTGTAGTAAGACACCAGAGTGTTACTGATACCAGAAGGAAGAGAAAAATCAACACTCATTCTATGTATATAATATAAACAAGCCTGTAAAAATTTAAAACGACATGTATATTAAATATACAGACACAGCCATGAAACTCAGAAGCAAAAACAACACCTCCTTGCTACTGTCACTATTTAATGTCTCAACATCAATATATGAAATTTATTTTGGTGACAGTTTAAAAGTTGTTCAGTATTAAAACATATTTTTTTTTCTTTAGTAGTTTGAAAACAACCAAAATTGTAATTCAATGTTGAAAGATGATTCGCTTCACTCAGTGAAATTCTTGTAGTTGTCATTTTTAATATATTCAGTACTTGATTTGGATTCTCAAAGGGAATTACAAATCGGGCACTTTTATATTTCCTGGCACGCAATCACTTTTAAGATATATAAATTTTTTTTTTTTTGTTGTTGAAAATTCTATAGGAATAATGAAATGATAGCAACAGGGGATGGGGACTATTTCTTGGAATCAACATGGATAACACTTTGATTAACATTCTTTGACTTGATAAAATATATATTATAAATGATACAAACAGGGAAAAAAAAAATTACAAATTACAAAAAAAAAAAAAAAAAGTAGTTTATTCAGTGTCAGAACAAACTAGACAGCAGTTCCTTTGATGGAAATCAAACAATACCAAGGGGTGTTTCGTCAGAATTTTTTTTTTTTTTTGTGACATTAAAATTGGTATTTGTAACAACAATAACAACTGTTGATATTGTGATGTAGATAAAACTGAGATTTCAGCTACTATAGAAATAGCTTTTTATCTGAGAATAAACCAAAAAAAATTTCAGAAAGTACACAAAAATATAAAATAAATTACACTCATTGATTATATGGAAAATCCATCACAGACTGGAATTGAAATTTCATTATTTGTGAAACAAACTTCTAACTCTAGTCCTTTAAAAATGATCTCCTATCGACATTCCCAATAAGTTGCAGTTAAATAGCTTTAAAAGAAAGAAAAATATATTCACTGAATAAAATAACTTGGCATAAAATACCTGTTTTTATTTGCATGATAGATATTTTTTCTAAAACTGTATCAGTGTTATTTAAAGAAAAATTTCCTTAAGATCACTATTTCAATTAGTTACCTTCTAAATAGCTCAGAACAGCCATCCCAATCAACAACTGAGACATCGAGCCAATGAGGGAACCTTTACATAGTCACTCTACCTGCTATAAAAATAGCAGCTAAATTCCATCGAAGAACAATACCCTAGCATTTTAAATGTGGAAAGAACTTACTGGACAATGTAGTCCTATACACCTCTAAAAAGATGGGGCTGATTATGGGTGGAACATCTCTGATCATAGGTCTGGGCTGATTGGCTGATTGGGGGCGGGGGCGGCTAAACAATAACAACAACAACGATTGAGACAGTGGCAAAACTGTTATATATGTTATTCAACAGAGAAACCATTCAAAGAATTTGAAGGCTTGAATTTAGCAACGAGAAACAAAATTTAGAATGAGAAAAAATTAAATAAATTTCAAATTGAATCCAAAATAAACTGGCTGTGAAATTTGCTTTGAAGAGAGAAATTCTATTTTATGCAACTAAGCTAAAGCAAAATGCATTCTCAACGTTGCAGTTTGGTTTTTACCAAAGTTGTTTGAAACAAAGAGCACAAAAAAGGATCAGCAAAGACCATGAATTCAACACCACAAGAAACCTGATGCATTTATTTTATTGAATTATTTTCAATTAATTTAAAAGAAAATAAGAATTCAATAGATTAGAAATAGAATGTAAAATGTACTCCCCTCCACTTTGCTCCAAAAAGTTTCTCATTTTCACAGCTGTCAAAAATTGTGATGGATGCAGCCTTATCAAACATATCCTGGTTTATGTACATATGAACCATAGCCTAATTTTAGTACACAGCTAAGGAGAGAGGTAGGTCTACACCGTTAGAAAGATACACTGAAAATATAACCCAACTGTTAGCTAGAAATGTGGAGTCCTAAATGGTGAGGAAGCAGTGCCATGTTACTGACGAAGTATGAAATGACTGAGACAAAATACATTTCTGAGTATTAGCAAATGAATTTTTTTTTCTTTTTCTTTAAATAAAAACATACACATGTGAATTCTTCCCCAAAAGGAGAAGACAATCTAACCAACAGGAACACCTTAAAGTAAGCTGAGTGCAGCTTCTGAAAGAATAACACCATTTGCATCTCCTACTGGGTTAGCTAGTTTTCGTATCTTCAGTTCACATCAGATAGAGCCATATTAAATGGGGGGAAATCCAGTGTGATCAGAGCCACAGAAAACTGGGACAAATCAGTTGGTTTAAGGAAACAGAAAACCGTTTCTTTATATACTTATGTTATTTTGTTTTATATTTTGAATATATTACCGTTGATGTTAACAAATAACTGACAGCACCTGTAACTCTTAAGCACCTGCAACCCATAAGCACAGCTTGGTGAACTGTAATGACAAGATTTTCATGTACTGAGCCATGATAAATTGGATCAACCTGCCAGGAGTTCTGTTCATGAAGTAGTAATAGCTATTTGGAAATACAAAATATTTTCATGCTGTCAAAGAAAAATAAAGGCCAGAGCCCGTCAAGAATAATTTATTCCTTTCATTTCAACCAGAGTTTTAACCGTAAAGCATCCACTCCATTCAAATAATATCGAAAAAGCCGTTTATCTCTTACAAATCCGAGATTTTCATATAGTTTAAGAGCAGCTTTGTTTGTGATTTCAGTCTCTAATACCACCTAGAAAAGACAAAAAAAGAAAGAAAAAAAAAAAGAAAGGAAAAAAATTATATCGTGGTTTAAAAAAAAAAAAAAAAAAAAAAATCAAAGCATTTTCATTTGATTCTCAATTACTAAATCTGTCAATATCTAATAATAACAATTACATACATACACAGATCCTCCCAGGGAATTAAAGAAAAAAAAAACCCCAACAAAAAACAAAAGAAAAAACCTACAAAACATTCATTTTATGTTAGTAAGGAACATATTTTGCCAACAATGGTCCAACCAGAAATATTTTAATATATTAATAATAATAATTATATGATGCCTGTGTGCGAACAGCCATGCTACATAGCAGTGAAACATGGGCTGTGACTGCTAAGGCCATGCGTAGGCTTGTAAGAAATGAAGCTAGTATGCTTTGCTGGATGTGTAATGTCAGTGTGCACGCATGACAGAATGTAAACATCTTGAGAGAAAAGTTGGGCATAAGCGGCATCAGATGTGATGTGCAAGAGAGACAGCCCTGTGATGTATCTGGATGAGGACAGCTGTGTGAAGAAGTGCTGCACTCTAATGGTGGAGGGAACTTGTTGAAGAGGTAGATCCAGGAAGACATGGGACGAAGTGGTGAAGCATGATCTTGAAATGTTGGGCCTCATGGAGGCAATGATAAGTGACTGATGCTATTCTTGAGAAGACCCATCAAGCCAAATGAGATTGTAGTTGTAGCCGATGCCAGTGTTA
>JAOPJW010005814.1:13818659-13829965 GCA_027122535.1 Octopus maya
ATCTATATATATATAATGTAAACACATGCGCACACACACATACACCATTACAGACACTTAAATGTGCATGTGTGTTTGTGTATGTGTGTGTGTATATGTGAAAGGAAAATAGGCTGATCCTGCAACAAAAACATAGCATACTGAATTAATTGACTACATTACAACACCAACTACAACAACAACAACAACAACAATAGCATGTAGAAGACAATAAAGTAGCAGGCTGACATGCAACTTGTTAGGCTAGAGATCATGCAGCGTGACTGTACACTGGCTGTACGTCTAACAGTTAGATATACCTCTACTGGATTTATGGACAGTAGTAGTAGTAGTAGTGTCCGACATACTGTGATGGTATAGCAGAGGATCGGAGGTAGCAGCAGTTTGACTGGTGGAGCTGGAGTCAGGCCGAGTCACAGCAGCATGATAGGTTGAGGAAGAGGAGGAGGAATTGGAAGAGGAGTAATATGTAGTAGTGGTAGTAGTAGTAGCAGTAGTAGTAGAGGAAACAGGAGAAGAAGGCCGTAAAACGGTAGAAGGAGGAGGTGAAGAAGTTCTAGGGTGGGAAGTTGTGTGCTCAGAAGGAAGGTTAGAAGAGACTTCTTTGTTGTTAAGTTGGGCAAAGTGATTGTCAGGAATCACAGACACTTGTTCACTGTCCCCGCCAAGTTCTTCATTATCAGCACTTCTCTTTTTAGCGTTGCGCATGGCTTCCCATTCTGTCATGGTGTAAACCTTCTTTTTCTCTTGATAAGGACCCCAGTTGAGGTATGTGTTGTTTCTGGTTGTTTCTTCAAACTCTGTGTTCCAACGGTAGTTCCCTTCTTTATCAAACTTTGAATATTCATATTTGTTTCTAAAGTGGCCCGGATACCCCAGATCTGTCCTAACATTGCCTTCATTATCTAAGAAAGGATTGTTGGGATGAGATATTCCTGTGATCATGCGGATTTCGGGATCTAAAGCAGATGATGTTAATGTCTTACTTGATACCGTCTTGTACTCCATTTCGGTATCGGAACCTTCAAATCTTCTATCTTTTTCAAAATCTACAGATTCTGCAGACATTTGCATGACATCTCTCGAATGGCTTGAGTCACTGTGAGATTCAGATCGTAATGTTTCTTGTGAGGAATGGGAAAAGTAAGAGCTGCTTAGACTCCAACGAGCAGACTCTAAAGAAGCTTCCATGATGTTTTGGTGTGTTAGTGCAGGAAAAGCATCAAGTGAATCAGAAGACGTTTGCATGATGTCATCTTGATCAACCAGTGAATCTGTTTCAAATTTATCAGTATCTTTCACAGTGTCTTTAAATTCCAAAGAATCTGTCGAGTCTACCATTTCTTTGCTCATTCTTTCTTTCAGTTCTAGAGAATCGGCTGAGCTTTGCATGTCTCGACTAAATTTGTCTTTTATTTCTAACGAATCAACAGAACTGTGCATATCAAATGAAGCATCTTGGTCTAACTGCAGAGATTCTACAGAAAATTGCATTGCTGTATCATCTCCTTGCAGAGAATCTCGATCAAAGTCGAATTGACCCATTTCACTGGAATCTTGTATTTCTGCATTGGAGACAAAGATGACACTAGAAGTAAGTTCATCTTTGCTATCTCCGTCCAATGAGTCTATATCGTCTTCTTCTTCTTTAGCCACTTGACTAACATCTTGCATCTTGGGTTCTTCAGAGCTAAGTGAATCCTTATCAATGTCGTCTCCGTCTATGGAGTCCTGTTCAATATCAAAATTACCTATTATTTCAGGTACATCCCTCATGTGACCATTTGATTGATATGAACTTCCTAAACTTTCACTTTCTGGATATTCAGGCAGCTCCCCTGATTCCAATATTGACGCTATTTTCTTGGCTTCGGCAGCAAGTTCTTCAGATATGACTATTTCTTGTTCTAGTCGTTCAAATTCGGCAAGCGATGAACTTGCACTGCGTTTGCTATGGCCACTTGATGAACTGTGGCGATCATCTCCCGAACTGGAGTATCCACCCCCAGTGCACTCTTTTTCGAGGTTTTCAAATTCAGCCAGTGATGACATCGATCCATTAGTTGCACTACCTTGTCCTGATGGCATCAACTTGTCTATTGAACTAAACGAGCCAATCGAACCTCCGAGTGCAATCTGTCGCTCTAGACGTTCAAATTCTCCTAATGAAGAGGCAACTGACACATCATCTCGATCAGCTGCTCGCCAATGGAAGTTTCGACTGTCAAAAGAGCTAGGCAGGCTGTGGGCTTCATTTGATCCAAGCGAGCCAAATTGTCCTATTTCACCTTCTAACCGTTCAAATTCTAACAAGGACGAAGAAACAGAAGAAGCAGCTGACCCATCATCTTTGTCCCGACTTCTGCCAGCGTAACGTATGTTTGGATAGCCGTGGGTGTGACCCACAGTACCAGGTGAGGCAGATATCATTTCTGGTGAGGTTTTGCTACTAGAATGGCTGTCAGAGAGTGCTTCCAGTTCATCTTTTTCTATCATTTCAAATCGATCTTCATCAGACTTTTCAGATATCACCGATAAAGCAGTCTTCCCAATCATCTCAAAACGATCGCTACATGGAGAAGATTCCCCTGATTTGTCCTCTTCTGTCAATAATGGCCAGTCATATGGTTCTTCTTCTTCTGGTTCAGTATGCATTGAATAAATGTCGGAATGGATTGATGAGGTCATAGACGCCACATCAGCCAAACGGTCATCGTCACACTCGTCCCCTTCTTGGTCTACACCAACGACTGTTGTAAAGCTGTCCACACTTGATGTATCAGCAATATCTTCGGGGCTCAGAATGTCAGTGGCATGCATGACCGAATGCTCAAATCCAAGGAAACCATTCTTAGAAGAATCTTTAGTTTCAGAATCTCTTTGGAATTGTTTCGAAGAACTGATAGGAACTGGCTCAGTTTTAGTTTGTAGAGAAAAGGAGTCTTCAAACGAAGAAGTGGTTGGTACTTTGTCAGGAGTTTCAGAAAATTTCTGCACATTCCATTCAAGTTCTTGTTCACTGGTGAATGTTTTTGCTGAACTGGAATGAGCATCAGCGATAATGAATGCCGAAGAACTAGTTTCATGAGACGACACTCCATTCTTTTCGGTCTCTTCTGATTCGAATTCCATTTCATCCTGAATCATTTCAAAATAGGACATTCCTTCACCCTTTGGACTATCATCTCCAGATTCTTTTTCATCATCTTTGTCTTCCTGCTCAGAGGAAGAGTCTGGCATGTGTGATGGAACAAAGCCAGCTGGATAGCCATCTTTGTCAACACCCTTGTGTAGGTGTTCTGTGATGGTGATCTCTGGCATATCATCATCCCCCTGTTTTGTGAAAGGAGGGGGATGGGAAGGTGGAGGGGGTGCCGAGAAAAAAGCTGGTTGTGACCGACACATCATTGATGGATCAAATTGTTCTGAAAATGAGAAAGCAAGCATTTTTTCAGAGTCCTTGCTATCATCAAGAGTTGTTTCATCGATTGGCTTTTCAGCTTCTGTTTGTTCAGGGAATTCCTGGACTTTCTCCTGAACTTTGGAGGCTTCTTCAAGAACAGAGTCTACAAACACTGTAGCTGTTTTCTCTAGTTCTTCTGTGCTAATACTAGCACTAACCTTCTCATAATCATCACTAAGGACACCTTCTTGAGAATCCTGGGGTGTTGGGGATATGGGCCTGTCCAAATCTTGTTCCCCTTTAGTTGGTTCAAATGATATTTCTGGGGTTTTTCCTGCTAACGCTTCAAGTTCTTCTTCAGCTTTCTCAGCAAATTCTAGACTACTTTCAGCCAGTTCAACTTGCTCATAAGAAGCATCTTTACTTAAATCACTAAATTCTTCTTCTACCATGTCTGTACACACTTTTTCTGAAGTGTGAACAAAACTTGCATCATGATCGGATTTTAGTTGATCCGAAAACTGAACTGTTTCTTCATCAGTATCATCCAGATTAATCCGCTGATCTTCTCTAATTAGATGGCTAACCTCTACCGCACTAGTCTCTCCTTCTTGCTGTCTTTCTTTGCTTTCTTCTAACAAAGTTTCATAGCTAGACACATCAAACTCAAGTGCTCTTTTACCAGGATAAATTTCATCTTTCTTCAACTCATATGGCTGTTCTTCAAGGTCATCTAACACTGGTTCCAGTCCAATAATTTCAGTTGGAGATCCAGACTCTACCATTTCAGCTGGATATACCTCATGTTGTTGTTCTTCATGAAATTCCATTGGTGTAGGGGCTTCTGTTTTAACCACCACAGATGACGTGGTTTCAGTTATGGAAACAGTAGCTGATGTTGGACCAACTTGTTCAATAGGGGAAGCTTCTTCCTCCATTGGCATTTCAAGTTCATATAAAGTCTGATCTGACGTTACCAAGACTTCCTGTTGCTCAGCCGACAACTTCACATCTTCTATCAAGCTATCGGTCATGACATCTCTGACAGCAGCATCAGAACCAGCCGATATTTGATTGTCTTCTTGTTCTATGGCAACATCTTCCTGCTGTGATTTTTCTTCTTCCATAACATATGAGGGTGATGACTGAACCAAATCTGGTGGTGCTGCAGGCACCACAGTTTTAACAGTAGATGACACAGAGTCAATGTCTGGTTGAAAATCTACCTCTGTAGGACCATTTGGTAATTGGGAGATTCTGTCGGCAGCAATGTCTTCGATATTTTCAGTTTCACTGATCTCCTCTGTAGACAAACTCTTTTGAAAAGAGTCAGAGGGCAACAAATCAGGACGGCATGCACCTGGGGATGCAACACTGGAGGCAACAATATCCATAGTGGCTGCCCCTTTCTCTGAAGCATCGCTACTGCTGAAAAGCGACTGATCTGGTGAGGAATCGGTATCAGGTTTCATGGTGTGAGAACTGGGGATCTTACACACTTCTTCCATTGGAGGTGCTGATGGTTCAACAAAAGCTGTAGCACTTGCAAACTCTTCTAAACTAGACTTCATACTTGTGGGCTCACTAGCTCTGAGGTCAGCAAAACTACTTCCGGATGTAGAGAGGGATTCCACTGAAGCGGTCAAACTTGCTGTTTCAATGCATCCCGCTATACCACCTTGTAAATATTTAGCAGCATACTGATCATAGCCAATAATTTCAGTTGGTGAAACCATTTCAAATGATTGGCCATGATCATCATCATCATCACTGCTTTCGTCTTTTGAAAAGTCCTTTTCAAAACTTGAAGGACGTTTTTCAGAAGTTTCACTGCTTACAGATCCAAACTGCCGATCAAAGAGACCTTCGGTCTGCAGCTTGTTGGCTGCGTCTTGAAGATTACAAACGGTATCTTTGATGGTGGTTGCATCTTTCGGCGTCGGTGCAGGAGTTGGCGGTAAAGATTCCGTCGACTCCGACCCCGTTTTGTCTTTGCTGACGCAAATGTCTTCTATAATGATGACCTCAGACTGAGGCCCGGTATAACTCTTCTCAGAATCTGGCTCAGTGCAAGGCTCGTCGATGCGAGAAGTTCCCACAGTAGGTTCAACTTCAAACACGTCATCTTCAGGACTCGAAAGAATAGCTTTAGGTGCCGGTGGATGTGGCACCTGACTCTCAATGGTGTCTGGAGACATGTCATAAGCTGTCACAATGTGTGAAACATGCCCTGAATCCAAATCATATGAAGCAGCTAATAAAGTTGGTTCGTTGGATACTTCAGAGGAAGAGGTCGATGTTTTAACTAAATCTTCATTAGAAATAGATTGCCTCAGCTTCTCCTTACTCTCTTCTGATAGAAATGTTACCCTTCTATCTTGCGCTGTCATCTTACTCTCTTCTTGCTCCTCGGAGTCAGTTTTAGAGGCTGGTGCTTCAGCAATAGGAGAAAGTTCAGTTTCAGGAGATTCTTTCTCTGCTTCTGAGGATTCACCATCAGCATAATGCTTCCTTCTGGCAGGGCCAGGATAGCGATCAACAGGGGGGATTTCAGACCAGAGTTCTTCCTGTAGTTCTGCCTGGCTTTCATAAGTGGTTGATAACTCATCACTGTCAACTGATGGTGAAAGGGAGCGATCCTTCTCGTCTGCTGACTCCTGTAATAATTCTTTTTGGGCCATCCGAGATTCAATACTTACAACACCGATTATTCCTGATTTTGGTGATACTTCTTCACTGTCTGGTTTTGGTCGAAGTTGTTGTTGTTCTTCATCAAGATCATCTTTTGATGGAAGTTTTTCTGATGAAAGATCTAATGAAAGGTCTGAAGACTTACTTTCACTAGGACTAGCCAAGTCAGTAGCACTCTTGGAGACCATTTCATACTCAAGATCTTTCTCTTTTAAAGTGTCTTCTCTAGATAATTCTTCAGGTGATTCAGATGCTTTTTCTTGTTTTGAAGAATGGTCATCCATTATATTAGCCAAAACAGTAGCTTCATATTCTCCAGACATCCTGTCATATGGTTCAAGGATATCTTTCTTGGCTTCCACTGCAGACTCTTCCTCAGCTTTAGGTTCCTCTGGAACATGTTTTTCCTTGGATGTTATGGTGACATGTTCCTCAGCTTCTTCAATATCACCTTTTTTCTTGGATGTTTTCACAACATGTTCTACAGTGGAAGTTACAGTGACATGTGCTGACTTAGTTGTTGTAGTAACATGGTCTGTTTTGGCAGTTGGTATGTCAAATTTTTCTTTTGAATCCACAGTGAAATGTTCTGTCTTAGATGTTCTGATGACAGGTTCTTCTCTCTTGGATGTTGTGATGACACGTTCTTCTGTCTTGGATGTTGTGATGACAGGTTCACCAGTTTCAGAGGTTGTGATGACAGGTTCTCCAGGTTCTGATGTTGTAGTGACAAATTCTTCTGTTTTGGTTGTTGTAACATCAGGTTCACCAGTTTTAGATGTTGTCGTAACATGTTCTGTTTTTGATGTTGTGATGACCGGTTCTCCAATTTTAGATGTTGTGATGATACGTTCTGTTCTGGTTGTCGTGACAACAGGTTCTTCACTTTCAGATTTTGTAGTAACATGTTCTTCTGTCTCTGTTGTTGTACTGACAGGTTCTTCTGCCTTAGATGTTGTGATGACACATTCTTCAGTTTTGGATGTTTTAACATGTTCTTCTGACTTGAATGTTGTGACAACAGGTTCTTTGGTTGTAGATGTTATAACACGTTCTTCAGTCTTGGAGGTTACAATGACAGGTTCTTCAGTCTTAGATGTTGTAACATATTCTTCAGTTTTAGATGTTGTGATGACAGGTTCTTCAGTTGTAGATGTAACATATTCTTCAGTTTTAGATGTTGTAATGACAGGTTCTTCAGTTGTCGATGTTGTAACATGTTCTTCTGTCTTGGAGGTTACAATGGCAGGTTCTTCAGCCTCGGATGCTATAGTAACGTCTTCTGTCCTTGATGTTGTGACGACAGGTTCTTCTGTTTTAGAGGTTTTGATGACAGACTCTTCTTTCTTAGAAGTTGTGATGATAGGTTCTCCAGTTTTGTATGTTGTAGTTATGTGTTCTGTCTTCACTGTAGTGATGACAGGTTCCTCACCTTTAGAAGATGTAACATGTTCTTCTGTCTTGAATGTTGAGAAGACAGACTTTTCTGTTTTAGATGTTGTGACAATGGGTTCTTCTGTCTTGGATGTTGTGACGACAGGTTCTTCTGATGTTGTGACAACTGGTTCTTCTGTCCTGGATGTTGTGACAACAGGCTCTTCTGTCTTGGATGTTGTGACAATAGGTTCTTCTGTCTTAGATGTTGTGATAACAACAGCATCTACTTTAGATAGTGCAGTAGGTTTTTTTACTGTCTTGACTACAATTTGATCTTTGACGGACTCATCAAAGATATCATCTGGTTTCCTAATTTCTTGTTCAACTTCATCATCATGTTTTGACTCATCCGAACCTGTAACTACTTCTGATGGAAACTCTTCCAAATCTTCTGAAAGCGTGAAGGTAACCCGTTTTGGGGGTTCTTCCTCTTCTTCAGCAATAGACTCAGAGATATCTTGTTCACTAAATGTTACGTTTGAATAGTCTTTGCTACTTCTCCGATAAAATACTCCCATGTCAACTGACTGCACAGTAACTATTCCTTGTTTTTCTTGCTGTTCAAGATAATTATCAGAGAACTGTCGGGAGAAATGGTGGACAGTTTCCCAAGGTAACTTTTTGCCAGATTCTTTGTCATAGAAACCTTCACTGTCAGAACTACTGGCCTCTGGAGATATAGTTTCCACTGTAGACTGATCAAATGGATGAGAAATAATGGGCTCACTAGCCGTGGTTGTAAGAAGTCTAGCTGTTTTCTCTGTGGCATCATGTCCGGTAAGTTGAATTCCTTCACTAGGTTCTTTTGCTTGATAGACCTTAGTCTCAGTTATCATTTTACTTTGACTCTCTGACAAAGAGACTTGTGCTCGGGATGATGTTACAATGGTTTTTTCTGTTCTTATTTCTGAGGTAGCTTCAAATTGGCCATCGGATGTTTTAGATCTTTGGATAGATTCTTGGAAAGAGTTCTGATCTTTAGTATCTCCACTTTCTGAACGGGAGGTTTCTTCACTCTCAGAATACATTGCAGCACCACTCTCCTCATCATCATCTTTTTCAAATGAGACCTTGTGTGTTACTTCTTCAAATTTCATTGAGCTGGAAAACATCTCATTCTCTTCTGATAATTTGGTTTTCCCCAGTGCCTGGATACCCATCTGCCATATTTCTTGATGGACAGCTGGGAAGTCAAATTGATGAGGCTTCTCTTCAAGATCTTCTGGAGATATTTCTTTGGCAGCAAGACTTGGACTCTCTTCAGAGAAGTCATCAGAGTGTGTCTTTATTTCACTGTCGACAACATCTTCACCAGCAAAACCCATGTTATCAAAGGCCATGGAAGATAAACGTTCCGCTCTTTCTTCAGGTGTTTCTCTTTTATAGTCATCTTCGGTTCCATCATGTTCTTCAGACATTAATGATGTAGCAGATTGTTCTGTTACATTATCAAGCTCTAGTCTTTCTTCAGTTGTATCAGAATCGGTTGAAATCCTAGGGATGTTGAAAGATTCACCAGTATCTTTCTCATATTCTACTCTGGGGGATTTTGAGGAGATAATTTTAGACATTGTTTTGAAGTCTTCAGTTGTTTTTGTTTCATAGAATTCTGAAAGAGATCCCAGCTTGGACTTAGCATTAATCTCCGATGGTGATAGGCCAACAGTTATTTGCATGTCTTTGACGTCAAGGAGATCTTGAGCTGGAGATATCTCATTTGCTATTTCAGCAGCTGGGGACTCCACAGGGGATTGGGTGAACGAAAAGAACTTGTCTTCTAACCTAAGATCAAGAGCACCTTTAGAAGCAGGAGAACTTTTAGGAAGGGGAGAGAACTGCTCTTCCACATCCGTTTCTTCTGTTTTTTCTTCACTGGTGTCACGCATCTCGGCATCTATAGAAATCAGGGTGATATTAGTGTGTTAGTAGACTGCCACCATTCGACTGACAGTGGAGTAGAATGCAGAACAATTAGGAAACATAACATAGAAGTAGCTTAGTGAATTGTTAGAAAGAAATGTCAGATGAAAGTGCACAAAATATCTAGAGAGAAGGATGATGATAATGGGTTAGTAATATCATCTAATGAATTGTTATTAGTAAGCTAATCTAATAAGATTATAAGGAGATCTAGAATATTATGTTTATCTCATATAAAACTTATTAATAAAGAGAATTAGTATATAACTGTTAATAGAAGGGATCAATGCAATTCTTAATTTATATATAAATGAAGTGAAAAATAATAGAATGGAAACTTAATGTGTGTGTGTGTTACATATCTACCCTATAAATATAAGGAACATTACTCTGTAATTATAAAAGAACTTAAACCAATGAGAAATTAGGAAATATTGAAGAAATACACCCTTATTATTTAGGTAAAACCATAGGGAGACAATAAGAAAGGTGTTAAGGTATCAACTAAACACCAATATGGCTTGAATTTTATTGTCTCCTTAGGCAAAACATACAACTCAAGTTGCCTAAGAATCCTTTATCAATGATAAATGAGGGAAGTGGATGTGGGGAGGAATCACTGAACAACAACTTTGCATCAGTCAGCCCACCACTCTTAACTTATAGTTGTGTGATTAATGACTGAAAAGGCTACATAACTTTAAAACATTTTAATGCAATTGCTGTAAGTATTTGATTTTGCAGAAATATTCAATCTACGTCAGTACAGAATAGTTAAATGCTAAAATTAAAAAGCAGCAACAAAAACAATAAATAAATAAAAGCTTAAAACTTTATAAAATTTAGTAATTGCTTTTGTAGTGTTTTATGAGTGATTGTTGTTTTGCTTTCATTCTTAAAGCTCTTACAGTGAGCATAGGATTGGTTCTTTGAAAGTTTTTTTGTGAAGAAACTCAGATATTGTAGATCCAAGAAAGCAGCAAAGTTAAATTGTGATATGCTGGATAAATCTCTTAAATTTTAAAAGATACTTGCACAATTTATTCTTAGTTATAGCAGAACTTTTTCTCACTGCTAAGTCAACTGAGAAAAATACCTATGCATGTAGAACAAGAGAAAGAAAAAAAAAGGAAAACTAGTGGGAGAATCTTTTTGGGGCCGGTTGGTCTGTGTAATCTAGAAATCAAATATTTCTCAATAAACTCTTAATTAGTTTTATATTAACATAGATTTTCAGCTCTAAATCTCAAGGAACAAAATTCCTTATAATAAAGACAAGATGGTTACAGCCAGAAATCTGATCAGAATGGTTTGTCCAATCAGCTAGCTCTGTACTATAAATCTACTTAAATAGAATAACAATCTGATGTAGAATTTGAAAGTCATGTTTCATTAATTTTTAAGAGAATAAAAAATCACAACAAAAGCAAACATACTATTTCCATCAGAAATTTTTCTATTTTTGGAAAAAATAACAAAATTCTTTCACATATCATTTTTTTGGTAACGAGTATTCTAGAATTGAGAGAAAAGCCTTAATATATGAACAAATCTGGAAAGGAGAGGAAGGGTGACAGAAGAAGAGATGAATTTAAAAAAGAATTTTTAATGCTAAAAGATCTTCACCCGAAAGTATTTAACCCAGAACCAACTTACAGCCGAAATTAGGCGGACTAAAACACACATTATCCAATAAAATTAATTGCATGAGAACGAGTAATGTTGCCATTTTAATATCACTGGATATCATGTTATATCATTAAATATAATGTTATATTATTTAATATCAGCCTGCAAGAAAGCAAACCATTGAACCAAAAGCTGAAAGCTCATATGTGTATATGTAGCGTGTGTG
>JAOPJW010005814.1:14080716-14096094 GCA_027122535.1 Octopus maya
CACAATACTACTATAAAACATTGCTATCAATTACCCATCAGTACAACTGCCATACTGAACACATTATAACCACTATTCTAATGCACTACTAATACAAAACAGCAGCAGTACTACCAATATTACCACCACTAACAGCACAAGACTACATGCAACACAACAGCATCACCACCATGACAAAAAACACCACATCTGCTACCAACAGTCCTAGTATCACTATCAGAATACACACCTTATCGTTCTTGATACCAACACCACCACTGCCTTTGTAGCCTATTAGAGGCAAGTAGCCAACCTAACATAGTTCCAAGTGATGTATCAATTTTGCAGACATCTTGAAGCATTCAACTAAAAGACAGCATCACATACCATTAGTAGTGGTGAGAGTGGGTGGTGATTACCTAAGGGTGGTTAGTTATATATCTTTATAAATGTATGGTTACATATCAGATGTAACAGCATCCTCAGGTCATAGTTACACAACAGTGGAGTAACATTAAGGAGGTAACTGTAGCTCTCTATAGGACTGTTACATTGCAGAAGTGTAACACTGACATGAATGTTAATGTAATAGGACTGTCAAGACACTGCTGTTACATAGATCTCAATTGTTTTATACATTTGTAATATATCCTACAGATACAGAGTGGCAATTGTATACCACAGACCTTTAAGTTACACTCTATAGTTATCTAATTAGTAGTGTGTAAAAGAGAAAAGCTATGCTATAACAAATTTAATCATCAGGCTTCAAAATTTCCTATCACAAGGTGGAGAGAGAAGGTGTGAGAGAAAAAGAGGGTGAAAGAGGAGAGGGTGAGAAAGGAGGATACAGAGAATTCAATTAAGTTTTTAGAAAACAGACACTAATTATGGAATCTTTAGAAAATAATGAGTCTCTCGTTTCTTTCTTTTTTGTATCTTCATTGTAGCTATTTCTTCAAGTCATAAACTAAACTGGTGAATAAACGATATAAATAAAATAAGAATCTATATAAAGGAGATTGCTAATGAGAGAATAAATTATTTATTCTGAAAGCAAAATAACCAGGAGAAAGTTTATACAAGAGGTAAGCAATAACAAATATAAAATGTTCTAGATACAAAGCTGGAAGAAAGGAGTGGCATTAATAAATAACAAGATCCTCCTTATGCGAAGGCATACACGTTGTCTGCTAAAAACAACAACCTCTGTTTGTATCAAAGCATGAACGACTCCAAACAATTTGCCAAAAGCATGGCACGGCACTCACATTCAACGTCAGCAAACTGTGTGAGAGAACAACATTCTATGAAGACAGGATGGCTAATCTTACGTTGTTTGTGGTGGCTAATAAGACTCCGAGATGATATATCTTCAGTATCTAGTTTCAGTTTATTAAAAATAGACATCTGCTACTGAAGGAATCTCAATCTTGGCAAACAGCGACAATACAACTATTGACATAACTCTACTGACAATGTTTGTTGTGTCATTCCTTTCAGTTAAGACTTTAAGGTGTATCTCACATTTCATTAGGTATCCCCCACTTCTCCTCGTAATTATTATCATGTTTACTTTCTCAAGCTGGCATGGATTGGGTAGTTCTGCAGTACACAGCCTCTTATCATGTGCCCTAATTCTGCATCTAGTCTTTTGTGCAGACCAAATTTCTCAGGTAAGCTTGCACTACTTTTTCTCATAGCTTCCTTAAGGAAGCCTTGAGATAAAATAGTGCAAGCATACCGTAGATACATTGTCAATGTGAGAGGTGTAAAAGTACAAGCTAGTGATAGAATATATCTGTGGTAATGTTTGGTCCTACATACATCTATATATTCAATACTTAGATGCAACATCAGTATTATACCAAGGAGTCACAAGGTGTTTCAGGACTTACAACATATGCACAGATTCATCCAGATAACCCAATCAACATCAGTGTGTGTATGTTGTAAGACACAAAATACACAGTAACTCCAGAATACAACACTGATGATGTATCCAAGTATTGCATCTGTAGATACATATGAAGAATATATCACAGATATATTCTATTACCAGCTTCAGACATCATCCACAGAAATATTGCATCAAATCTCTTGCATGGTTTCAATATCTTTTTTTATTTTTTTTATTTCAGCTTCTTTGTCTGTTAATCATCACTGCAAAAGTCTGTGTACCATGAGATGAGGTGAATGCTTCAGGCAGAGCCTTTTGTAGAAGAAAAATGGTTAGAAATGTGTTAGGGAAATAGTGATGAATAGTGGAAGAATGGTAGGGTGGGAAGAAGACCAGGTAATGTGGCTTGTGACATGTCACAACTAAAACAATGTAGCAACAGAGAGAGAGGAGAAAGAAGAAATGAGGTGAAAGTATAAGAATGATCATCTCTCTCTCTCTCTCTCTCTCTCTCTCTCTCTCTCTATCCCTCTCTCTCATATATCATCATGATTTTATGGTTGTTTTTTCATGCATGCCTGGGTTTGAAATGTCTTCTTCAGTGCAGCATCTCACAATTTGCCGCAGCCCCTTGTCTTTTAATTCATGCGATTCTGTATCCACAAATTAGCCTTCAGCACCTCTCTCTCTCTCACACACACCTACACACACCCAGAGCAGAAGGCATAATATTAGAGGAAATGGAAGGATAGTGTGGTGAGAAGTGTTAGAGAAAATGGAACAGTTGACAGGTATCAACACTGTTCGTTTATAGGAGGATGTGTGCCAAGACATGGATATATAAGGGATAGAAAACTAAACAGACATTTTTGCAGTTGTACAGGAATCTGTACAACTGCAAAAATGTAAGGGTGTAAAACAAACATGAAAAGTCCTAAAAAAAAAAGTACAGAGAGAAGAGGGAGTTGTGAGAAGACAGAAATGTATAGAAATAAGAAAAAGCAAAATGTGTTGATGCTGGTAGAAGCTGTGCCAAGAGTAAAAATAATACTTTTAAAAAATTTCTTAGGAGAAAGACCCTGCCTAAAATGGTAGAACTCATTCACCTCTCCTTACAACACCCACACTTGATTTTTTCTTAGAAATTTTATTAATCAAAGTATTTTTGTGGTTAGAGACCATCACTAATTTTCTTTTCCCAGACTAATCCCCACCCTTTAAAGAAAAAAAATTTTTTTTTACCATATCCTGCAAGCCTCTATTGTAACATTGTTCAAGATACTCTTCATTTACTTTAAAGACAAGCCTTGCCACACCTCAATTCTTCACACAACAAAATAACTTGATCTTTTTTTTACAAATTTTATAAACTATATATTTTTTAAACCACATAGACAATCACGACTTCTATTTTCCTTCTCTATATTTTGTTAGATTTTCCAGGAATGAGAGAGTTTTTGATGTTAGGTAACAACAAAGATTCTGTGAAGTGTTCTGTGAACCAAAGGCTTGTAAAGCAGATATCCCTCAACATTGTTATAGATATGATAAACATTTTTGCAGAAACAATTACCATAGTCACAGATTATGGCATAATTCTTCTAAATTTGTTTTACCAAAGTCACAATACTTCCAAGGTTTACTTGCTCAATTTCTTAGATTTAGAGGAAGAATTGGTATATACAGTTAGTGTCCTTACCGGTGCCAGTCTACAGAGAAGAAACATAATTTACTTTTGACACTACCTTCCTTCCTCTTCCTTTAAACTCAATACAAATCTGCTATACAAGAGCTATCAAATTTGAGCCAGTTTAAAAAAGCCCATGTCTGAATCCTATCACACTTTTTGTTAATTATTTCATAAACCTTTAAAGAGAGAAAGTACTAAGTCAACCACAACAGGATCTGAACTACATACAGTAGGAACAAAGCTGGTTC
This sequence comes from Octopus maya, assembly GCA_027122535.1. Lineage (NCBI taxonomy): Eukaryota > Metazoa > Mollusca > Cephalopoda > Octopoda > Octopodidae > Octopus > Octopus maya. The sequence continues at coordinate 14,084,534 of JAOPJW010005814.1, forward strand.
ATAAGTCAATGGGGGAGCTTCTACATAGACACACAACATGCAAGAAATAACATCCAACTTTCTTACTATTTTAAAAAGCAAGGAACTATTAGTCAACATAGTTTTAGATTATATTATGCTTGAAATAAAAGATAAAATGGTCACAACCAGAATATCTTTGATCCCTAAGTCTGTTCAATTTAAATGGTACCAACTAACCAGCAACAATTTCAAGGTTCCTTTATGGCACCAAATAAGTCTCCACTAAAGGATGTACTTTAGGGGTCAGAAATAATTAACAATGAAGTAGAGCGGTTAATGTACTATGGTGATTTTATTGAAACCAGAAGGGTTAAACAGAGAGGGGACAATACAAGGGACAAATGGGAAATATGGATTACTCATCATTTGGTCAGTCCTTGTGCTATGCCTCTTTGAATAACACAACTGTGCTTGCCACAAACTGGCAGGTTAAAAACCAGTTCCACTTCCTACTTCACAGTTGAATGGTTTTGTGAGAGGAAGAGATAATGACTGCCAAGATGATAAACAATGTGTAAATTCAACAAAACCTACTGCATCCAGCTATCATGGAAACCTGAATATCAAACATGAATTTCAAACACCTAGATATTGAACAGGTACAATAGGAAAAAAAAATGCAATTTTAGTGATTGATAGGATAGTTAAAACATAATAGGATTTAAGAGAATTAATAATTTTACAACAATTTTATATAAAATTTTGTGGCAGAAAAGAATTATGCATGAAATGTGAAAAAAAAAAAACAAACAAAAAAATTTGATAAAATTCTAAAAAAAAAGTCAGTAAAGGTTAATATATGATGTTATACCCATCATTAGAGAAGATACAGTAGCAGCTTTAATTTTTGTGGTTGTAAATCCTATTCACTAAAAGTTATTAAGTTAATCCTTTCACAAAGATCAGGTATTCATTCACATAGGTAAGTGCTTATCTCAGTTGTCTGTAGCCTTGGGGCAACTGGTCTTAAGTTAAGGGTACCAATTTACACCATGTAACTTATCCCAGGAAGGCTACAGATATAGTAAATTTGGACAATTGGATGTTCAGTATTTTGTCATCCAGAGACAGAACAAACTGTTTTCTATGTGACATGAATCCACAACCTTCAGATCAGTAATCTTATTATACATTTGGCCTCTGTTCATTAGTAAAGTATAGCTAAAATGATGCAATAAAAAATCTGGGTGTTTAACATCTGTATGTTGTCTCCAAATTACCTGTGCTCTCACAAGCCAGATAATGTTGTTGTTGAAACTTCCATATAGGCTTTCTACAGGGGACTGGTTGTTGGGAAGGGTGGTGACATTCCCTGGGAAACTCTGATAAACACTGGCATTCAACTTCTCTTTCAGCCAGTAACTATGAATATCTCTCAGAAATTCCTGGCCTGACATTGGTACTGGGGTATTTGTTGGTTTGAGATAAACTCTACCAATGTTGAAGGATAGTCAGCTAGGGCTGTTTTGAAGGATAGTCAGCTAGGGCTGTTTGAGACACATGCAGAGCAATGAAACTTTTCTGCAGGCTTTATTCAATGTCTGAGTATTGCTGACATGTAGTAGAGTTTTGTTGAACAGCTGTTTCTTTTTCTGTAGGATGGCTCTGACTACTGGCCAACTCTATCATGAAAATCACTACCACCTTTCTTTCACTGGGCAGGCAGTTTTCCTGTGTCTGGTGGCTATGGAGGAAGAGGTTGTATGGTGGATATAACTAAAAAAACTGAATCAGATACTTTTCTCCTGGATAGAGTCCTTAACTTTTTCAAGTTCCACTTAGGAAGATGGGGTGGACAGTGCAGTGTTGCTCTTCAGTAAATTTGCTGAAAGGTGAGGGAGAGTGGTGAGTAGGGCCCAACAGATTACTCTTGGCATGCACCCATAGGTCAAAGAATACAACTTGGAGAGGACACTTGCCATTGGTAGGCTGGGTAATCCTAGATCTCTGGGAGTCCTTTGCAGGCTCTCCAAGACTGAAGACATTGACAATTAATGCCCAGTTACTCTCTCATCCTACTTATGTTCTACCTCTCATACAACTTATCAAATCCAGCAAGAGATCATTCTCAACTCCTTTCTCTCCAGGCTCCATATCATTCATTGTGAGTCCATTGTACAGAATTCATTGAGGCAGATTTTCTGTGGCCTGTGCCCTTCCTGTAGCCAGTCCTCCCTCGTTTCCAAGCAAGATAATATTTACCACATGGCTGGATATGCTTACAAGGAAGATTTGAAACAAATGACTGTTTGTATGAAAACAAGTGACACTCATATACAACTATCATGTGATACCAAGATAAGGAGGTACAAACATATACACACAGAACAGGCTTCTTTCAGTTTCTGTCAACCAAATCCACTCACAAGGTTTTGGTTAGCCTGGGGTTATAGTAGAAGACACTTGCCCATGGTGATATGCAGTAAGACCAAACCAGCAGAACTTCCACAATCATTATCCATATCTCATTATCATGTGGCAGCATCACTCCTTCCATGCACATCATACAGTCTGTTCTTTGTATGGAGAGATAGACACAAAGCCTTTGTTGGCAACATGTAGTTGCAAATGTGAACCACTAATTGCATTGATAATATGATAAGTCCCATTAATTAGTCTGGTGAAGTAAAAGAAAATAAAAAAAAGTCTCCCCTGCCCTCTCTCTAAGACACAAAGCAATGTTAGGTAAATATTCAAAAAATTTGGTCAGTCATGAGCCCTTGGTTTATGACAAGTAGATATCTGCCTCACACAGAGACATTTAATTCACAAACACAATAACCCTCACCTCAAAGAATTCTTTATATTTTAACAAAAAACAACAACTACTATATGCTTTTACCAAACAGCCCTGAATGAAGTGTTAGATGAAGGGAGGAAGTTTTAAGATACTTGCAAGAAAATTAAATGAAATAAACTGGTCTTCAGGGTCGATAAAGTACCAGACAAGTATAGAAGCCAATAGTATCGACCACTCTCCCTTACAGTCAAAATGGTTGGTTAAGTGCTTAGTTCAGAAATCATTATTCATATCTGGTTTGTTAAATCTGAAATCTGTTAAATTGGGGGTTTGTTAAATCATGAGTCGCATGCACACACACACACACACACACACATAATTATAATGTGCCAAATTAATCCTAAGTAAGGATTATTGTGTGTCATTTGGGATACTAGCTATTAGTATGTAAGTTGTAAATTCTATTTTACATATCTCACCAAATACAAACCAACTAATAGGACCCTCTCCTATATGACCACTTGACTTGCTAGAAACATCAGTCAAATCTCTCTCAAATGATATCCTACTGTTTTAACAAAAGAAGGATACTTTAGACAGCATAACCCTCAATATACAAAGTCACAGATGGGAAGCTTTTAATCAGAGGTTTGCTCAGTTAGGAATGACATCTTACTGAAAATGACGATTACCACCAACAAAATATGTACAAATCAAAATGGAAGCTTCTATGTTACTCATTTAACCTTCCAATATTTGTGGCTCTATTTCCCTCAGTTAACTGGTTTTTTTTCTCTTTTTTTTTTTTTTTATAAATAGAGAATGTTTGCACCCATTTGTTACCAATCCATTTGAAACCACTCATAATTCTATGATTCAAACTCCCAGCTTTCCCATGATCTCAGTTAAAGCTTTTCAACAAAACTTCATATTAACTTATGTTCAAACACCAGCTAAAATAATGACAATGTTATTTTAACAAATTTTTTATTATTGGCAAAATTAATTGAAACAAAGACCGTGTATTTAAATGGAAATATATAACAACAAAGCTCAAACTCTTGGCATGTCCTGGCCTGATGGACTAGTCCTGTCTTGAAATGCTAATCAAATCATTCAGGTATGACTGTGTGATAAGAAGTTTGCTTCCCAACCACATGGTTCTGGGTTAAGTCCTACTGCATGGCACTCTGGGCAAGGTCTTCCACTCTAGCGTTGGTCTGACCAAAGCCTTGAGTGGACTGGGCAGATGAGAAGTGAAAGAAGACTATCATATATGCATGTGTACGTGTGTGTTTATGCTCCCGTAATTTAGCAGTGCAACAAAAGATATTGATAGAATAAGTACCAGGCTTTACAAAACAAAGTATTGGAGTTGAGTCATTGGACTAAAAGTTTCCAAGGTGCTGCCCCAGCATGGCCACAGTCTAATGACTGAAACAAGTAAAAGAGGAAAGACGTGTTACCAAATTCTACTTCAAAGTTCTATTTGTTCAAGAACATGACAACTATCACTACAGCATAGCACTAACCAGATACATTGCTAAATATACTACCACCACACACCCTCTACCACTGTCAATACCAACACTACAAACGACCATCACCACTTCATGCCAGCACCAGCACCACCAGAGACTACATAAATCATCATCGCCACTACAAACACTACATGCTACCATCATCACCTCTGTATACCATCACCAACACTACATACCACTGTCACCACTACCACCACTATTACCACTAATACCCATACTACAAACCACCATCACTACTACCACCTACACTACATTCTACCACTATCACTAACACAACATACCCTCACCACTACCACCAACATCCAGACTACATACCACCATCACTATATACCAACACCACCACTAGCATCCACACTACATACCATCACCACTACCACTAACATCCACACTACATAATACCCTATAAACACTACATACCATCATCAGTACCACTACCACCACCACTACCAACACTACATACCATCATTACTACTATCACCATCACCACTACAATCCAACCCTGTATACCACCATCAGCAAAAACTCCACCCCAACCACCACTACCACCACTGACACACACTGCATACCACTCCACTTCATCATCACTGCCAACCTCATCTGTGTCTCCCGCAGTAGAGCAAAAACTGCTATTTGTTCGAGCATGAATCCACAGCCAGCTGCACCAGGAAAGGTGCACTACAAGAACAAGCTACACTTGCATCTATCACTGCAGTAATTTTGCCGATCAATACATTAGAGGCGGCGGAGGAAGGTAGGACAGGGTGTGTGTGTGTGTGCAGAAGTGTGACTCACATATCAACACTTGTTTACTGCAACAGTCTGTCCTATATATTGATTGATGTTCTGTTGCTGATAGAGGTGTAATGGTGGTGGTGACGGTGTATCGCCGGTTGTATGGTGGCATTTATGCAGTGGTGATGTACTACCAGTAGTGTGGTGGTATTCATGCAACGGTTCTAATGGTGGTGGTGTAGTCTGTGACAGTGAGATACAGAAATAGTACGAGGTAGTTGTGCGGTATTTGGCAGAGTGGTAGTTTGATAGTGCGTAGAAATGGTATTGTGTAATGTGTGATAGTGACATGTAACATAGTAGTGTTTTTGAGGGATTATATGTAATGCATAGTAGTGGTGTGTAACATGCGGTGGGAACATATAATGCATGATGGTATTGTGTAATGTGTCAGGCAGTGTGTACTGTGGTGGCAGTGTGTAACGTTTGGTGGTAGTAACATGTGGTGGCAGTGTATAAGGCATGATGGCGGTATGTAACATGTGGTAGTAGAGTGTAACATGTGGTAGAAAAGAGTAACATGTGGTGGAAAAGAGTAACATGTGACAGTGTGGTGGAAGTGTGTAAGGCATGGTGGCAGTATGTAACACGTGGTAGTAGAGCGTAATGCATGGTGGCAATGTGTAACATGTGGTGACAACGTGTAATGTGCACTAGTGGCACACATCAATGTATACAGCAGCTGTGCTTAATGCGATGGTGGTTGTGGTGTTGCTGGTAGTAGTGGTGGTGGTAATACACCAGTGTAGTAGTCAGAGCTAAACCATGTCAGGTTCATTAGAACACCTCTTTACTGTATCACCATTGTACAATCAATAAACACAGAGAGAGAGTTGAAGGGATAAGATGTACATGTGTGTGCGTGTATGTGTGTGCGTGTATGCGTGTGTGTGTGTAGATATATATATATATAGAGAGAGAGAAAGTGGTAGTGAGAGAGTGTGTGGGAGACTGAATGAGCGAGTGCCAGTAGAGCAGCGGAGTATGGCAGTGCAGTATTGAGCGATGATTCAGTCACAGTAACCTGCTAGGCTAGAAAAGAGAGAGAGAGAGAGGTAATTCTATTGACATTAGTAAGATCAAGCATTGATGGTGGTGGTGGTGGTGGTGGTGGTGGTTGTTGTTGCAGCGGCAGCGGCAGTAGCTGCGATGGAGATCTCGGATACCGACACTGGTAAGCAATGTATGGCACTGCTTGCTGTATATGTGTATGTGAGAGAGAGAGAGTGCATATGTGAGGGTGCGTATAAGAGTATGTGTGTTACTGCAACTGTTGGTAATAACTGAGAGGTAGATAGGGCGGGGAAAAAGGAAGAGAGAGAGAGAGAAAGAAAAAAGGAAGAAATAAAGGAAGGAAAGGAAGGAAGGAAAGAAGAGAGAAAGGATGCAACTGCAACACACTTGTAGTACGTTTGTTGCAGAACACAGAAGCAAAATTTCTACAGAGATGTGAACATAATAGACAAACTATCTCCACCACCACCATCACCATTACTACCACCACCACCACCACCATTACTACCACCACCCCACCACTAACCATAGAAACAAGATGTCTTGAAGAAAACACTTGTGTTTGTCTTAAAACAACAATTACAAAAATAACATCAAGTTCAAAAGTTTTATGTTATTTTATGCTTTTCGTGTTGTTTGTTTGTTTTAAAATCTAAATGAAAAACAAGAAGTGATAAGTGGGGAAAAAAATAGAAATATATTTATCATCATCACTATAGTAATTGCTAGACATATGTTTGTTTCCATCACCAACTATTTAAAATACCGCCACTATCACACCATCTGTCATCATCTACCCACCCCTATGCCTAAGAACACTATCATCAATTACTACAATACACACTACCATCACTGTCACATATCACCACATGTGCTATCACTGCCACACCAAAAACTACACCAATCACCACTGTAATACCCATTGTGCCACCTAAAATCTCCAGCACTACCCACCAATGCACATGATTTGTTCAACTAAAATCCCCTAAGGCAGTGCTCCAGCATGGTCACAGTCAAATGACCAAAACAAAAAAAAAATAGAATACCATCACGGCTGTCATGGCCACCGCAAAGATATAAAAAAGTCAATGAGAGATCTTCTGCAAGATTACACAACCTCTTAGAAATGTCCTGGGTGCTTGCAATGCATTTATGATGCCAGACCAGTGGTTCTCAACCAGGTCCATATGACCCTTGGCAGTCCATATAAGATTTTGTTGTTAAAGCCTCATGTGCAAGAAATTGGCTAAACTTCTACACTACACAAAATATTTTAACAATTTTAACAATCTTTTTTTATACAATTCCTAATAATATTTTGTTATAAAAAATATAAGAGGATTTGTTTCAAAACATTAAATAGCTATTGGGAGGGGTAGTGGCAGTAGAGAAAAATAAGAATTAAAGTGGCCTATGGGTAAAAAAATTGTTGAGAATCACTGTGCCAGAGGAAGGTAGTGTTAAACTGGGCAACAGATCAAGTCAATGGCCTATGTAGACCCATGGCAGGATTTGAACTCAGGAGGCAAAGAACAGAACCAAATACTGCAAGACATCTGGTCTGACATTCTTAAAACTTCCATCAAATCCCTACTCAGGAGTGGTATTTTTTTTTTATTGACGCCCGCCCCCCCCCTCTCTGAAAAGATGAAATGCAAACATAACCATGATGGAATATGAACTCTGAATGTAGGGAATCAGAACAAATACTGTAAGGTATTCTATCTAACAACTGTGATGACTCTACAAATTTTTTGATCCACTGTTATATAATCATCATCATCACACACTATATCTACCATACACTATTATACCACTACTGTACAAGTAACTCTACTATATTCACCAGAAGCCTGAAGCTTTTCAAACTTTGCAATAGAATTCCAGTATATAAGAGAAACAGCTCCTGGACATACCATTCAAACTATCATCATAACTGACACATATGACTACAAACTTATCATGGCTTAGATTATAATATAGGATTATCTATTTTTTTTTTACATCCATTTTTCCATGTCAGCGTGGGTAAGAGAAACATATTACTGAGGCGTTTGTTTTACAGCTGGATACCCTTCTTGTCACTAACCCTTCCTTGTTTTTCAAGTACGGGTAATTTCATACCACATCATTTGAAGGCACAAAGCCAGTGGATGACCGGTTGATAGGGGGGATTAACAGCAGCATCACCGCCCATAGCTGAGTCTTCTACATGTATAATTTTATAACTCCTATTAGCAAATGTAATATGTGTAATGGCAATAAATAAATAATACCGAAACTTTTTTCCAATCTCCTATTTTGATATATGCTGAGATACAAAAATTCTAAATATAAGGGAAACTGAAAAAATCATGCCTTCTCCAAGGAGACAATAAAAAGCATTTATGTGGTAGCAAAATTTCCTCCAAATAACACCCTACTATTTTAAATATGGAATGGGTATGTTAAATAATGTAATAAGTCAGGATACATGTTCTCATGATTAGTAGGGTGAATAGAGACTGAACAGCAACAGCAATAATGCAATATTGTCAATCAAGGGCAGGGAGGATGAACAAAGGGGAATGATAGGGAGAAAACACCCATAAAAATTACATGTCTGTAATGTGATCAACTCATTAGAATCCTCACTATCTCTACTCTACATGCCATTCTTCAGATTCTGATATTAACTAAATATATGGCAAAATCTGGAACTTAAGGAAGCTAGTAACTACTTTGCAACCAAAAATGACAACACTTTCTCTCTTAACAAAAGCCCCTAAGTGTTTTAGATTCTTCACTGCTCATGGCAAATGAATATATCAAAAACATTTCTAGGAAATCTGATATCTAAATATATTTCTTTTGAACTGAAGAAGAGTAAGTGTCTGTCAAGCTCCAGCTCATAAAATACGTGCGTGTTCTATGAAAGGGAACTCCAACATTTCAAGCAGGACATGAATAGTTTCTTTGAAGTCAAGGATTTTCATTTCTTATTTTAGTTTTGCAATGTCTAACAACAAAGCATAATGAAAAGCAAACAAGGGAGCCACTACGGGGTCTCTTGACCGGTTAGAATTAGAAGTAGCTAAGCTTTACTCAAATGACATCCTATGTTTTTTTAAAAAAATGGAAGAACACATTCGATAATGTAGCCCTAGATACATTGTAAGTGGAGGGAAAGAAAAAGAATAGGTTGTTCAGTGTTGGATCACTTGATAAGTCTGCTCAATTAGGGTTGGCCTGGGGTTAAGCAACAACAAAATACAATGCCAAGCATCAAACTTTAAGAGTTACAGGTGTTAAACTTTTCTCTCTAAATCTATGTTAGTAATACAGTTAATCCAAGAGGGATCAGAAAGCATGAAGATATAAGTAAGCCAGAGAAAAACTACACACACACACACACAAAAAAAAAATGTTTTTCTCAATTAACACTGTATTTTTTCAAACAATAAATTAACTTTTTAACACATTAAAAAAATATTTCTTTTGTCTAGAAAGAATTGTTTTTAAAGCCATGTATCCTTTAACCACTCAACTGCAAGGTAAGACAAAAAAAAAAAAAAAAAAAAAAATAAAGAAAACGAAAAAGGACATTTTCATTGGGTTTGAACATGTCACAGCAGGTCACCAGACAGTCTGACATTACGTCGCTAAGCACGTTCAATTTTTTTCATGAAAAATATCCCGATTTAGCACTAACACATTATTGATTTGGGGACACGCGCTAATAAATGAAATATCTGGATTTTTGGAGATGAAGAGCAGGTAACAAATTTTATGATACAAGGCCGTCTGACAATCAATAAATAGCTATTATATAATATTTCAGCGAATATTTTGGTTATATAGCACCAAAATGTTAGCTGTTAAGGATGTTTGAATATAAGGTTCTTACACAGTAATATATTCGTTTAACAGTCAGGAAATAACATTAAGAAAAAAGTGTATATTCATTGTTAACCTCACTGTAATAGAATGATTTGAATTTTCTAAATTACTGGATGGTTTCTAATAGAATTTTGTATTAAAAGCAGGGAGTACTCTTTGGTGACTTATGAGTAAAGATATCTTACTCTATTACACGTCATGACTATATTTCTCGATGTCTGAATTTTAAGACAACATGGTTGGTTCGCAGTGAAGTTTGACCGAAACACTGGGAATACTTTTGCAGAATAATGTGTTGGTTTTTCCAAACATAAACTGTTTCGAATAGAACTCGGAATCTTGTGGTTAGTAGCCCGCGCTCTTAACCACTACGCCATATGCCCAGAAGCTGTGCTAAGTCAATAATAATAATAATAATAATAGTAATAATAATAATAATAATAATAATAATAAGGTCACAAAAAATGCCAAAAAAATGTCGCGGAACCGCTATTATTAGAAGTAAGGTCAGGCTTCTGTAGGATGAAAGATTGCAAAGATAAAGCATTATATAAGAAATTGAAAACGAAAGAAACTGAAAATAGGTAGGTAAAGAAAAGAATGCATGGTCAATTTCATAGAGATGTTGAAGATAAGACAGACAGAGAAAAAAGATGGATGTGGATAACTAAAAGTGATTTAAAGCCGGAAACGGAGGCTTTAATCTAAAAGTGATTTAAAACCAAAAACGGAGGCTTCTTTGGGCTGCTCTCAGACAGAAACTTGTCCTGAACTTAGGAAAAACGTGTGAGACAGTTAACCCTAAATGATAACATTTTCCCATTGAACCATCGACCACATCTGATGATCTTTACCTTATTCTAATCGCTTCCCAGAAAGAAGTTTTGATATGACAGTTCTCCTATGCTATCCAGCACTATAGAGCACGCGACGAACGGTTCTGTTTGGAACTAGGTTTCTGAGGTGTTGCTTTAACTTTCCAATCATTTTCGCTGTAGTGATTCTATGATTTTTGGAAACAAAACTTCTTAATGCTCTACAGCCTCTTTCTGAGAGTACTGATTTCTGACTAGGCTTACGCTTTTCAGAGTTCATTTTGTCTTTTTTTTGGAATGTTATCATGATTCTAAATAAAGTACCTCTAGAAGCATAGAATAGTTCTGCAGTTTTAATAACTGAAGCTCCAGTTATCTCAGCACCAACAATTGAACATCAATAATGTCACGCATTTTATTATATATAATTATATTTACTTCGAAAAGATAAGATATAGGATTGTAGCATGCAGCTTTAGATGTCAACAATGCATTTATATATATACTACTTGCAAGCAATCCAAATTGTTATAAATGACAAAAATCAGTCATTAGGATATAGAGTAAAAGAAGCACTGGTGTTTCCATTATTTTGTCAAACCCTTATGTACATAAATATATTAAGAGAAAGAATTTTTTTCTTAAAGTTATTAAGTGTCTTAAAAAAATTGTTAAAAAAACAAAAAAAAATGTACACACTATAAAAAATATTCTTTCCCAAAGGCCTGAAACTTTCTGTTAAAAAAATTCTTTAAACAC
>JAOPJW010005814.1:14948919-14959616 GCA_027122535.1 Octopus maya
ATATATAAAACTTATAAAAAGGGTTGCTTATTAAAAATTAGTACCTAACGGCAAAATTATTAGAGGTCACAAAATGACGGAGGGTGCAGGTAAGCACTGTTTATGCTATGATAAGTGTTAAATTAACTCCTAAGTCACACATCCCTAACTCAACGATTGTCAAAGGGAGGTAAGTTACTTTATATTTATATGTAATATGTAGAAGATTAACGATTCAAAATAAAATATGAACGAAAATGACTGCATATAGCTCCCATGAGATCAGTGAACAACACTCATTCCCTGGTGACTGTTTGACACTCACTCCCTGGTGACTGTATAATATTCTTGATATAGTTATTTTGTTGGGGCTGTGAGAAGCACTTTCTCGTTGCCTCGTTTCGTGTGTTTGCTGTACGGCAGCATCGTGTCGGCTACAACCAAATCCGGCATGTGTGTGAGTGTATGTAAGGGATGGAGAGAGAATGAGAAGAAACGAAGAGAGAAAGAACGAGAGTAGGGAAAGAAGAATCCATATGACTGATAATTATTTATCGGAACCGAAAGAAACAGTCGTGTGGACCTTGGCACAATTTCAGTTTGTAGTGTTCTCAACAGACATCGTCAAAATCGTCGACTATCACCGCGTACTTTGTGTTGTCGAAGCACAAGCTACAACTTACTGGTCTAAGCATACAAATATTTCGGTGTAATCATATATAAAGCAACAGAGGTTTATAACACATAAGTAATTGTGAATTACGAGTGTCGTAAATATACAACTGTATATACGTGAGTGTCAATATTTATATATGTTTGCGTTCGTGCGTGCGTGCGTGCGTGGAGAGTGTCAAGTGTGATGTGCAGAATTAAATATTGAAAAAAAAAGTCAGAATTTTGGAATAGCTGCTTTCATTTATTTTAGGCATATATTAGCCCTTTCGTTCGTCTTTCGAACTTGCCAAATGCACGGTTAGCAAAATGTAGAAACGATCAGTATATAGAAATACAGAACAACAATTATGAATGCCAACTGAACAAATGGGTGCATATCTTTCAGGTGAATGTCTTGCATAATAGAAGATTCATGCTTTCTAATTAGTGAAAAAGTTATCTTTAACTGAGATTATCCGTGCAATGTGTTTAAGATCTAAAAGCTCCCAAGAAGGCAGATAACTTTCAATAATACTAGCCAACCAAAATTTGTTGAAAATGAAGACATTGGGGATAGCAAATCTTTAACAGGTTGTTCAAATTATTAAACATAGCAGCCAAGACTTTCACAAATGACACCCTATTGTTTTCAAAGAGGAAGAGCACATTTGCTATTATATTTTATTTTTCGTTATAAAAAGTGCACACCAAAAAAAAAGAGGGAGAATAAAATAGACAGGATATGTACGTTTTGTCAAAGGTGTCTTCTTTCAGCGACGGACAGAAATTAGAAAGTTAAACAACAGGAACATCAACAACAATGGAAAGGGCAAAACACTGCAAATATTAAGCTAGCGAAGGCAGTGACCTTGCTGGATTGTTAGCACGGACAAAATGCTTACCAGCGATTCGTCCGTCATTATATTCCAAGCTCAAATTTCACCGAGGTCGATTTTCACTTCCATCCTTTCAGGGTTCATATAGTAAGTACCAATTGAACACTGGGATTTGATGTAAAATTGACGCAACCCTTCCCTCGAAATCAGTAGCTGTGTACTAAAATTTGAAACCAATATTGAGCTAGCGAGTGATAAATTATGAAGTCGTTTCAATTATTAGAGGTAACAGACATATCGAACTCGAACCACACTTTACTATCTTCAGTACAGAAAAAACACATTGAATAAGTTATTCCCTCGTATATGAAGATTTAGAACAACAAGAACCACAGCTACAATAAGAACTGCAATATTGTTAAGGATAATAATCTACAATATACGTAGAAAAAAAAAGAGAAGATAAGGAACAAACAGCATATAATAAGATATCCGTCATCCGAAATTTACTTGCAAAACATGATGGAAAATATAATTTCGAATTGATTGAAAAGAAAAAAAATAACATAAAATCTGAGTATGATATTGTGTATTAAGAAGAAAAATATGTGTGTTGCGAATGGACGCGAAAGTGTGTTGGGAGATGTTGATAGAAATGGAAGTGATCTGGGGAATAGATTTTATTGAAGTAATTCTAAAGTAATAGAAAAAGATGTAAATGAAATACCTTTGTAACTGAGTAAACAGACATATACTAAGTAATCATTCTTTGATGTGCGTGCGTGTGTGTGTGTATGTGTGTGTGTGTATGTGTGTGTGTGTGTGTATGTGTGTGTGTGTGTGTGTGCGTGTTTGTATACACATTTAGTCGGCATAAGGAGATATGTGATATTCATATAAACCAGACACGAAAATCGATAGCTGACAATATGCAAACAACATGATTAAGGGGACATAGTTATTGGTTAATACCATCAGTATTAATAAAGCAAAAATAGCTTTAGGTCTCTAACTTTGGTACACAGTGCATTGAATTTGTGGAGAAAGGTTGTAGTCGGTTTAGTCATTGCTGGAAATATGATTGCTATTTACGTTATCAATCCCCGAGGGGTAAAAGGCTAAGTCACACCTTGTGGGATTTGAATTTGGAATGTAAATTAACTTAACTAAATATTCCAAGTCATTGAGTCCTGCGCTTTTATTGTCTCTGCCACTCCTCAACTCTTATTGCTGCTGTAACTATTAAATATCACGTTAAGTCATGTTATGAAAGTAAACAACTGTATTTAAGGTTCTGTGTTAGAATCTTATGGTGTAACTCGAGTCTATGATAACAGCTGGAAGATAAAAGATTGTCAGTCTCTACAGGGAGTTAGGGATTATTACAAACTTGCAATAAGTTTCTTATAGGGTCACTTGATCTGCTGATATAACAGCAAAATCTTCCTTAACAATTTCCCTATTATAGCCTTATTGGAGAATGAAACTCAGATGTGAGGGAGAGGCAGCACCGCATGAGTATTGAATTGACTTTGCAATCTTTAATTCCTCACTAGAACTGTTTAACTGTATATTAGTAGATTCTTTAAAGAAGGAACACATGTTTTTATATTGTGGGATGGTGTACCCTCATACCCTCAATAAACAAAGGATGGTAATGATTATGTATGAAATAAGGTTAGGTGGTTGTGCAGAGAGGACTGTCTTTGCAGTAATTGTAATGCATGGCAGTGTGGTAAGAAGTTTGTTTCTTGACTACATGGTTTCAGGTTCAGTCCTGTTGCATGGCAACTTGGGCAAGTGTTTTCTTCTATAGTCTCTGGATGTCTAAAACCTTGTGAGTGCATTTGGTAGACAGAAATTGAAAGAAGCCCATTGTGTGTGTGTGTGTGTTTTTCCTCTCCACTGCTTAACAACTGATGCTGGATTTTTTTTTATGTCCCAGTAACTTAGCAGTTCAGCAAGAGACTGATAGAATAAGTCCTGGGATAAGTTTGTTTGACAAAGCTCTTCATTGATTGAAACAATAAGATAGTGGTGGAATAATGATCATTAGAAGTGATATAAAACATGAATTCAAAATTTTATAAAAGAGCGGTTCAGATATAGAAAACATGTTATATGGGGTGTATCTGTATTACAGTTCCTCTTAGATTGGCACAAGAAAGGAGAGAAATAATTTTGTTTTAAGTGTTTGTTCAGTTAAGTACATGCCTCATATTGAGACAGCTGAATGAAAAGATCCATTCAAAGTGATTCAATTGTTGCAATGGGCAAAAAAAAAATATGTGTAACTATGAGCTGCAATGGCTTGAGATTTGTAACATTATTTACTTTGTAATGATTTGTAACTGTTAGTTGCTAATGGCTTGTATCTGTAAACTGAAGACTTGCAACAGTAGTGTCAGCTACAATGGCTTGTAACTGTATATTGTGCATCCATTCATATCGTCATTGTTCATGTAACTTCCTCAAAGTTGTTTCATCTGTACAAGAAAATGAAGGACACATGAACTATATAACACAAATCTAGCGACGGTATTGTGGTCAATGGGTGAGCTGCATAGATAGTAGTTACTGAAATGACTGATCTCTATGGCTGGTCTACATGGCTCTAAGCAAAAGGTTGTTGTGAGCTGGTGGTAAAAATGCCCAAATGTGAAGTGTTTTCTTTATATGACTGACTACAGCTAATCTGTATAAAAGTGAAAGAGTGATTTGATACTTACTTTCATTATATCCTGCAGCTAGAGAAGTCTATTGTCTAGGTGTTGTGTGGACGCCCCCAGACAATAAGTAGACTAGTCCAATATGTATGAATAGTGGATGTGATAGCTAGACAGGAAGCGTCACGTGGAGCGAGCCGGATCCGTTGGTAGACTAGACGTTGAGTTCTGTTCAGTCGAGTTGTTGGAAGTGAGACTTCGGTAATTGAGGTACATCATTGGCGAAGGTACACAATTCACAACAAAGGAGTTCGAAAGATTCTGTAAGTCGGTTCAAATGAAGCATGTGTTAACTCTGCCATACCATCCAAGGTCAAATGGGTTAGTGGAAAGATTTGTTGACACATTCAAGAGAGGTTTAAGAAAGACCAGACAGGAAACCCTTGAAGATACAAAAATGACAAAGTTTTTGCAGATGTATAGAATAAAGCTGAATCCAAATGCAGAGTCGGGTAGGTTACCCGCAGATTTGATGTTTTCCAGAAAAATTCGTTCTATTTTTGATAAATTGTTGCCGAGTAGGAAACAGAAAATAGAAAATTTGGGAAGAAGAACAAATTTTTTTAACACAGGTGACAAAGTGTATTTTGAAATATATAGAAACGGAAAACAGGACTGGGAACAAGGAAGTATAACTGGATGCTTTGGTAATGGGATGTACATGGTAAAAGGACCAAAATACAAACACAAAAGGCATATAAACCAATTAAAAAAAAAGATATATCAAAAATCAAGAGAGGTGAGAGGAACCAATGGATATATGGTATGATTTGTTCAAGGTCCCAGAACCACAAGCAGAAACAGAACTGACACATAGGTCAAACAGGAAGAGAAAACCTACAGAAATGATGGAAATTAACAGTAAGAGTAAAAGATATGCCAGTTTCTCACCAAGGAAATAAAATTAATAAATTCGAGTTTAGAAAATAAAAAAAAACTCTCAAAAGGGGGAGGTGTTGTGTGGACGCCCCCAGACAATAAGTAGGCTAGTCCAATATGTATAAATAGTGGACATGATAGCTAGACAGGAAGCGTCGCATAGAGCAAGCTAGAGCCGTCGGTAGACTAGATGTCGAGTTCTGTTGAGTCGAGTTGTCAGAAGTGAGAGTTCAGTAGTTGAGTAGAGGTACATCATTGGCGAAGGTATGCCATCCAAACATGCGATATAACACTAGGTCAGTCAATTTCTTGTTTTATCTTGATTTCATAGCAATAGTAGTATGTAATGTTCAATACAGAATATGGATGGTTTAGGTCCATATCAGAAAGCACTATCAACAAATAATTTTCATTCAGACGAAAGGAGCATACCTTTTGTTTTTTACAGGAATGTAGGCTATGAATTTTGCAGTAACCACACTATCACATTGGCTGAAGTTTAGTTGCTGCTGATGATTCTGTTGTCAACAATGAGGTGTGTCATTGTTGAAATTCAATTAATATTCTGCAAATCAAATATTTGGGTGCTAGTTCATATTGTTCACATTAAATACAGTGTTATCATTTAATGTAAGTGTTTTGTTATAGTAGAACATAGAACAAACAACTGTTATATCAATTACTTTTGTGTTATAGGTTTCTTTGATTAGAACTAATTAGAGATGCTTAACTGCAACAGTGAAAATATAATGAAATTGTCTCTTTACATATAAGTGAGACTATATAATGCATGTATCAGAACAAGCTGTGGGTTTTCAGACAGAACTGTCATATCAAATAAAGAGTGCAGTTTAATCATTAGATTTGAAATCCCAATGCAAAAGATAGAGGGAAATTGTGACCATATTGAGAAATTGTTTAGGTACCAGAGACATCATGTGATGTATGAGAAAACAAATTCACATTGTAGAAGAGGTTATTGGCAAGAGTGGGGAGTATTTGATAAATGAAAATATACTGACAGCCGGTTGCTGGTTATAGCCCTTGTTGTGAAGTAGATGCAGGGAAGAAAATATGATCTGTTAGAACTTTTTTCTAGCTAATGAACTGAGTGAGGAATAACTATAAAAATTGTTGTTGCTAACTCCTTTAACCTCTTTTCACACAACCTCTATGCACTTGTCTAATCTACTTCAAATAACATATGAATTGCCTTAGAATCATATACTACAATCTTATAAAAAAAGATACATTAGATATAAATCAAGATGGGATGTTCATAACTGGAGCATCTTTAATTAATCATTGGTTTGCTTGATCTGGGCTGACTTGAGGTTAAACAATGTATCAGAATAAGTTGTGGGCTGTCAGACAGAACTTTCATATCAAATAAAGAGTGCTGTTTGATCATTAGATTTGAAATGCCAATGCAAAAGATAGAAGGAAAATTATGACCATATTGAGAAAATGTTTAGATACTAGAGACGTAAGTCACGTTTGCAGAAGCCAATGAGGGAATCGTGATACAATCACCTGGCTTGTTCAATAACACCTCCAATTTCTCTTACTAAACTTATCATCATTAAAATAGGGACAAGATTTAATTCTTAGTTTGTAAGACTTGTCAGTACTCATGTGTAATTTCATATTTTTATAATATGGCATTAAAAACAACTGTTTATACTTCAGGAGGTTAAAATGAGAGACCTCAAGGGGGAAATTAATAGATGTCATTGAAAAAAATATGAAATGAATGAATTCAATGACCCAATCTTCAGTGACACAGCTCTCCTAATTATGAATATCAATAATCGGTGATGTGCGAAAACATCTAAAAATGTATTCATTTACTCTCTTCGGTCATTGGACTGCAACTATGCCTAGGCTTTACCTTTAACATATTAAAGAGCTAAACCATCAACCCATTTAGTGATAATAACAGTTTGTAACTTTAGCACACGGTGATAAATTTTGTAGGTGTGTGCAGTCAATGAAATCAGCTTCACTACTTCACAAGTATTTATTTTCATTGATACCAATAAGATAAAGAGCCGAGTTGGACTTGATGAGATTTGAACTTGTGATATAAACATACATGACATATAGGTACAAACATGGCTGTGTGGTTCAGAAGCTCACTTTGCAACCAAGTGTTTTGGGGTTCAGTCCCACTGTGTGGCACCATGGGTAGATGTTTTCTACAATACTACCCCCCACCACCTCAACTGACCAATGCCTATGAATGAATTTGTTAGATGGAAACTGTGTGGAAGCCCAGGTATCATCATTATCATCATCATCATTTAATATCAGTTTTCCATGCTGGCATGGGTTGGACGGTTTGACAGGAACTGGCTAGGCAGAAAACTTCAACAGTTTTCACTGTCTGTTTTGGCATAGTTTTTATGGTTGGATGCCCCCCCCCCCAATACCAACCACCTAATTTAGAGACAAGCAAGGTACTTGGTGACCCTGTCAGTGCAAGTGCCACTTAAGAAGCATCCAGTCCACACTGTAAAGTGGTTGGCGTTAGGAAGGGCATCCAGCTGTAAAAAACCTGCCAAAACAGTCCTTGTCAAACTGTCCCACTCATGCCAGCATGAAAGGCAGATCTTGATGATGATGATGATGATACAGTCGATTGACTTGACCCCAGCACTCCACAGATACTTACTTTATCAACCCCAAAAAGATAACGAGTAAAGATGACTTTGACTGGACTTGAACTCACAATGAAAGGGACTTGACTAAATAATGAAAAGCATTTTGTCTTACACTTCATTGAGTCTACAAACACAGTGTCTTTTCATAATATATATTGATTTCCTATATGTGACTTTACATGTGTATATCTGTACATCTGTTTATAAGGCCAATGTGTATAGATGTATGTGTTTGTGTTTGTGCATGAACATAATTATGTATGTATATGTGTGTATATGTATATGCACATGTGTACATGAATATACACATGTATACATGTACATACACATGTAAACATCTAAAGGTGTGTGTGTGTGTGTGTGTGTGCTTTCGCACAAGTGTGCATTTATGTATGACCATGCTGTATGCTAACTCCTCTTACGTAACAACAATTTATTTCATTATTGAATGTCATGAGTATCAAGAGTAAAATTCCATGCTTGAGAGGCCTTGCCACATACAATCAATGTAGGAGCATGATATTTAAAAAAAAAAAAAAACATTTATTTACAAACATATTATATACAGAAATATACATACCAGTATATG
Organism: Octopus maya; assembly: GCA_027122535.1. Lineage (NCBI taxonomy): Eukaryota > Metazoa > Mollusca > Cephalopoda > Octopoda > Octopodidae > Octopus > Octopus maya. Next base: position 14,957,246 of record JAOPJW010005814.1, read on the forward strand.
TCACGGTGATATTACCATGTACATTCATAAAGATGTCACACCTTTTGTTATTTCATGCAAATTAGGTTGGGGTAAACTAACAGTGCATATAAAGCAACTCAAGATAATGATATGTACATTGTGTTGTTCATTAAATTCCTCAAATGCGACAGAAAATTTTAGGAAAACCTCAGTAAGATGGAAGTATTTGTCCAAATTGTGTGGTTTCAGTTTTTACAAACTTAAATATTTAGAGAGCTGCATACTCTTAGGAATGTCAATATGACTGAAGACAAGCAGAATCTCTGCTTGACCTCACCAACATGCTGTTCATCAAACAAATGATACTTTACCCAACTAGAAATGTTTGCTTTACACTTAATGCAGAATTCATCTATAATGCTAATGTGACTCACACAGTCTTCTGTGCCCTTAATGTAGTAGCATTAACAATGTTGCTCAATATTTCAGAAGAAGCATTGCAGTTTTGTCAAGCTTGAATTTCTAAAACCTCACTGCAAATCTGTTAAGAAAGATATCTGTAAGCCAAGCCATTCTAATTGTTCTTGTTATGCATACATTGGCATGAAACAAGAAGCTACATCAACAATGGAAGCATTAAATGTGTCAGATATGTTACAGAGCTGAAACTTGAAATTTGATAAAATATCACATCCAAAGACAGTACAATGATTGTAAGATGAAGAACAAAGTTCTCAAAGCACTTAAATGGATAGGAAGGGCATTTTAAAATGTCCATGATAGAAACTGAGAATAAAGTAAAATGCTTCCACAAAAATATGAGAGCAACAAAGGAAGCCAAAGTGTGGTAAACATAAAAATGAACTGTAAAATATTTTACAGATTTACAAAAGAAACACCTTCAGTGCTTTAGAAAATGAAATTTAGAAATTGATGGAAATAACTTTTTTTACTGCTGACCTTCAGAAGTTAAGTGATATAATGAAAAATTCAACACTTCCACTGTATCATATGCAAATAGATGAGTCAGGTGATGTCTTCAAGACTATTGCTTTGAAAAAGGAAATGGCAATGTTTTCATAATAAAAGATGTAATATCTATTACAGATAAAGTAAACCTGAATTCGACAACAGGCCTAGATGGGGGTTTTTTTCCCACATAAAAAACACACAGAAAGACTCTAATCAAGACATTGTCCTTGGTAAACTTCAAAAGGGGGTATAATGTGTCCTTACACTTAATGGAGGAAACAAAGCAGATTACAAACTTAACTTTCTCAGCAAGGCCATGGAAGAAACTATTGGAGAGAAACTAGTTATGTTCATCATCATCATTATCATCATCATCATCATCATTATCATCACCATCACCATCATTTAATGTCCATGTTCCATGCTATCATGGCTTTGACTGGTTTGAAAAGATCTGACAGGTTCAAGGTCTACATTGTGCTCCACTGTCTACATTAGTGTAGTTTCTGTAGCTGGTTGCTCTTCGCTGTATGTTGGGTGGTAGTAGTTTTTTTTTTTTTTGTGCCACCAGTACTTGTGAGGTCACCATGCAGCTTACAAGACTACAAACCTTGAGAGAGGAAGCTTTATGTTAAGAGATTTATGCAGTTAAAGTAAAAAAGAAGGGACCAGAGCAGAACAGGTTTCTTGTGGTAGAAGGGTCACTTGGCTACTCACATTTTAAAGGAAAGGGTGTGAACACTCAGTTTGTATCCAAGTAAAAACTGTTTTGAACAGAAAAATATTTCAAAGAGTTGTTTTAGAACCATTATTACATGTAAATAGTTATCTCAAACAACATCTTCATTTATGACAACAGCCACTCAGAAAACAACAAAACAGAAATAGGAAAGATTGCCAAAATTCCTGATGATTTCAATAAAAAAACCCACAGAAATACATCAGTGCTATATACAAGTGGGTTGTGAAAAACAATGAGCAATGCAATGTAAAAAGTCTGAAACACTCTGCTATTAACATCACAACCTAGATACATAAAACAAGAAGAGGTTATAACATGAAAATCTGAGTTATGTAAAACTTCGGAATTAAAATGAGTAGTAATGGTATTATTTCATACACATGTAATAACATGAAAATGATTGGCGGAGTAAATTCCATGAACAAGAAGTTGTGTTGATCCTGTGAAAGATATATTTATCAATTGTCAGAATTACTCCCAATTACAATCACCTCATATTGTTAAACTTGGTGTTGAACTGGTAGTAATGTACTGTGCCTGCACCATGAAGACTGTCTCTTTGCTGATGAACTGCTGCAGATTGAAAAACTCTATCTGAAATAGAAAAAATATGCAGTAATTCATATTTAAAATATGTTGGAAGGGGATACTCCAAACTTTGGAGAAGGTACCAGGAGCATACTTGGAAACATGTGA
>JAOPJW010005814.1:15194308-15207706 GCA_027122535.1 Octopus maya
ATACATTTCTCCCTCCCTCTTACTCTCTTCTGCATCAAGCATAGCTCTTCCATGCACAGACATGACAAATATAGTAACAGACTATATGGAGTGGATAGGTCACTGAAATGTCTGTAGGTAGATGGATGGCCAACTGAAATTACATTGTTCAGAATGTATTGAACAGATATATATTTATCATTTAATACAGTACAGCTTGGCAATAAGGACTTCATTTGATTGACAATGTTGGCACTTCACATTTGCAATGTTCATTTATTTATTCAATTTATGTCCGTTTATGCCATGCTAGCATGGTTACATATTATTGAAGCAATGATTAATTTCCTCTTGTGAATCCTTTACCTGCTAATCAACTGAGAAATTTTTTTAATTCCATGGATCTTTGAAAGTACAAGAGTTAACTGATGATTTGTTGACTCAAAATTGTCAACAAAGTTCACTGTTTATAACTAAGCACTATCTTCGTGAAAGTGCAGACCGTAATATTCACACACACACACACACACACACACACACACACACACACACACACACACACACACACACCAGGCTTCCTGCATTTTCCATCTATCAAATTCACTTACAAGATATTGGTTGGCCAGGGCCCACAGTAGATAACACTTGCAGAAGGTGCCATGCAGTGACTTAAACCCAAAACTTTGTAATTGAGAAGCAAATCTCCAAGCCTCACAACCATGCTTGTTCCTGAGAAATTTGTTTCATATTCTGGCATAGGACATCACGAAACCCAATTGTATGGAAAATAAACATACATACTCAAACACACGAAAAAGCAAATCCCTGCAGACATACATACATGCACACACATTATCACTTCAAACACAAATATTGAACACTTTTTATATGGTACAAGAATGGAGAGTTATATGCAGCGATAAATGTGAAGTTCAGTCCTTTATGCACATTTCCAAATCAAGTAAGATTGAGAGATATGTACCATGGTCTATCCAGTCATTACTGAACCGTGAGATTAACCTTTTTCACTACCATATTTCTGTTGAAAAACACTGCCTCAATTTCATTAATTTGGGAAATAGCTTTGTCGTTATTAAGCTGGTGTAGGGCAGTGAGCTAGCAGAATCGTTCGATTGTCAGGGGAAATGCTTAGTGGTATTTCACCTGTTGCTAAATTCTGTGTTTAAGTTCCACCAAGGTCAACTTTAACTTCCATCCTTGGGGAGGGGGAGTCAATAAACTAAATACCAGTTGTGTACTGGGGTTGATGTAATCAACTAGTCCCCTCCCAACAAATTTCAGGCATTGTGCCTATAACAAAGGATTATTAAGCTAATGTATGAGAACAAATTAATATGGAATTTTGATGGAAGGTTTGAATTTAAATTGCTTTAAAACAAGATATTTCTGATACAGAACTAGGGGTGGTCTCAGGTGGGTTGGTCACAGAAAGGTTAATCAAATTATTGAAGTAGCACAACAAGAGGTGTAGCATACAAACACATATTTACATTCTAAAGAATCAATACTGCATATATCTCAGGACCACGGAGGTGACTCCTGGTGGTGCAGTAAGAAAGTTGCACAATAATTGCTTCTAATTTAGGCATTAGGCTGGCAATCTGAGGGAAGGTGGTTAGTTGATTACAATGACACCAGTACTTGACTAGAACTTTATCTTTGTTGAGTTTGAAAGATGAAAGGCAGAGTTTGCCTCAGCAGGATTTAAACTCAGAATGTAATATACTGAAAGAAATAATGCAAGGTATTTTATCTGATGTTCTAAGGATTTTTACCAAATGATTATTCCTTCAAAGTATAACTGCATAAGCATTCATGTGAGTTGCAAAGAAACACACAAACGCATGCACACACGCACACACAGTGTCAAAAGCACCAATTCATGTGTCTTACCAAAACATCATCTTAAAGCAATAATAGTAACAAATATTCCCATCAGTGGGAATATTTAACATTTTTAAAGAATTCCATTCTCCAGAAAAGAGAAAAAAAAATCTTATTAAAACAGCTGCCATTCTGCAAGATTATGTCTTGAACTAAATTTTTTGATTAGAAACAAATAACTGTGGGGATGGAAAGTGGAATGTTAAGTGAAGTGAACTTAAATTAAGTTTCACTTCCTTTCAGGAATTAAGTACAAATAAATCTCCAGACATTAATTAATTATGTTATTTTATTAATTAAAATCTAGAATAAATCAAGTGAATGTGAATGTTGTGAATAGGCAGAAATGGTAGTTCTGTGAACTGACTGATTTCCAGCATTTTGTTTTGTCTCTTGGATATTGTTTGAATCCTACAAGGATGGAAGAGGTCAGTTTTCCTTCAAATTTCTTTGAGAGTTATTAAAACAAGATAGTGGGCAGGGAAAAATGATAAAGCACTGAACTAAATGTTTTACACAATTAATTTTGTCTTTCTCTAATGTTCTTGGATTTCAAACCTTGCTAGGAGTTGATTTGGATTTGAATTTCTCTGGGAGTGACTGAAATATACAAGTAATTCCCTGGTAAAGTCAATTAACTGACTATATTCCCTTCTTGTGAAAATGCCCTTTGTGCCAAGCTGGAAGAAAATAATAATGATTAAATTTAAAGAACAGGTTCCAGAGGGAGATATGAATACCATATCTCAATCCTTGTTTCAATTTCAGCTGAGTTAGACTGGTTTAGTGATAAGTCAGCATTAGCATCATTATAATTGCATTTAGCATCATCATTGGCATTTTCATTGGTTTACTATTCATTTCTCCAAGTTGACAAATTTGGTAAAGTAAGCTGGAAGTCTGATCCCTTTATCCATCAACATTTTTCACCCTAGTTTTATGTTGACTTTCTGTCTATTCTGCCATTCACAACTTCACCCATAATAATAACAGCAGTATTTGTTTATTGAGCATTAAAAACCCTTTTCTCTTTCTTTGCTCCTCTGGAGATCTCCCTTAAAAACCCAATCCAAATAATGCCAGTCATTCTTGGATAAACCATTTACTTGAAACCAATAACAAGAAATAAGACTATTTAGTTTATATTATAATAAAAAAGACAGAAACAAAAGAAAGAAAAACAGAAGGAAATTACAGCATGAAATCTGAAAAGAGAATTCCAGAGAGTTCCAGATATTTTTGTAATCCAAAGTATGAGAATCCAATTTCAGGACAATAGCCAATGTTTATATAGAACAGATTGTAAAAACAAAAAGAATCTTTGTTCAAACCAAATCTACTGGGAGTTTTCTTAAATAAACAAAGAAATACATAAAATGAAAAAAAATTTATTCCAAATTACAGAGGATGGACATTTTTTTTATCATGAAATTACAGTTTGATTCTCGCAATCTTTTTTTAAATTTTTTTATTTCACACATTTTTGTACCTATATTTTTCCATTCTAGCTTAGTTGCAAGGCTTCTTGCGAATTTGGATAGGTTCCTCCAAATTTGGATATTTTTATATTATTGGATCAATTACTTTTTACAGATGAATATCCTTACTACTGATAACCACTTGCAGTGTAGCATGGATTTAATTTGTTGTCAGTCAAACCAGCTGAAGCAAGTAGATTAAGTTATGCACTTTACCCATGAACATAACATGATTACTGTAGTTCTTTTTGAACACAAAACTCTATGGTCAGTAAGTACCAGCACATTAACTTTGCTGTTAATTTTAAGGAAAAGTAAAAAGGAACAAACAAATAGATTAAAAAAAAAAATATTATGAAGACAACAGAAAAATATAAATGTAAAAAGATAATCATTACAACAACAACAATTACTATAACATCAACAAACTAAAGAAAATAAAGCATCAACCGAAAAAAATGTGTGTAAAAATATAACATGGCATCTATTAATTCAAATCTATTATTAAAGATGAACCATAAATGGGAGGAGAGACTTGTGTGTTTGACAGAACAGCAACGAAAATAGCAAGTGACAAGAAAATATGATAATAAACAGAGGACAAGAGGGAAATAGACAATATTAAGTAAATCATGCAGAAAGAAAGTGATACAATAGCAAAAGGAAGCTTGATATTCCTTTTGAATATCAAGAGATACAGCTGATACAATAAGCATTGTTTTTACAGTGTTACAACACAAATAGACCAAATGATAAATATGTTATGCAGTCGGTATAAGAAGCAATTTTTACAGATACAACACAATAAACCAAATGACAATTTCATTATGCAGTTGGTACAAAAAGCAGTTTTATACTGACATAACACAATAACCCAAAGGATAATTGTGTCATACAGTTGGTACAAGAAGCATTTTTATGATGATGCAATACATCAAATTAAAGGTAGATGGAAGTGGAGTGCTTCGGTTTTAACAATAAAACACCATAGTAAACTCAAAAGATGTGTGACATAGTTGGAACTGGAAGCACTTTTGAAATGACACAACACAGAATAAACCAATGACACATATACTACAGAACTGACACTGGAAGCAATTTTTGCAGTGATGAAATGCACAGGAATTTAGCAGTTCAAACACAAGCTAAATGACTATTTGTGTTTTTACAAAGATTAAGTGAAGTTGTGTTACCGTAGGGGGGCAAGGAGAAATTACCCTCCACTGGACTATCAAGTGTGCTTTGCTGAGATTGTCCACACCTGGGCTGGACATGGTTTAACCATTTCCCAAATGAACTATTTAACATTTTTGTTAGTTTGATAGTTTTCTATTGTGAAACATTCAGGATAAATCTGCAACATTTAAAACATAGGGTTAAAAGACATGATGACAATTTTTCAGAGATTCAAGTGAAACAATGGAAAAATGAGAAAATAAAATACACATCCGATATCTTGTTTGATATACATAATACACCACATCATATTTGATATTCATGCTCAAGACACACACTACACAAGACATGCTGCTTCATTTGGCATAACCAATGGGCTAGATATTTCATAGATACTTCTAAAAATGGAAGTACTTAAGATTAGCAGATAACATACACACAGGAGATAATCAAATTACATTGCACACACATTAGAATATATGAATTTATTAGAATATGACTATTTGTGTTTTTACAAAGATTAAGTGGAGTTGTGTTGCTGTAGGGGAGCAAGGAGAAATTACCCTCCACTGGACTATCAAGTGTGCTTTGCTGAGATTGTCAACACCTGGGCTGAACATGGTTTTTATCATTTCTCTAAAACATGTATTAGGTTTGGACCTACCAGAGTTTAACAGTTGATAGATCATCTACAATGCACTCAGAACCACACACCTGAGTCAATTCATACATACATTTAGAATACATTTACTGTTATATTCAATTTTATTGGCCTAATTCAGATTGAGGTAAGATAACCAAAAATGTCAGTGCTTTGGAAAGACAAATGTAATTGTAAATATGTAATTTTTCCTATTATTTATTTTTTGTTAGAACTTTTTATTATCATTTAAAAAATTTGTTTTATCACAATTTGAAACAATAATATATATATATATATATAGACATATGTTTATCTATATACTTAAGATAGCATAAGCAGACAAGTGGATATCAGTGAAAAACCAGCTAAGAGGTTAATGATTCATATTCTGTAATGATTTATATTGCTTTGTACATATCTTTAGCCAAAACCCTTATCTCCCAAATGGCCCAGTCCACCTAATTGCAAATAGGGACCATAAGATAGAAACAACTCACTGCTGTAAACAATGGAAACACTGTAAAGTGAGGAATTCAACAGTTGCTGTGAGCCTGGAGAAGGCAATGAGAAACCATTCTAGCATGATAATCTTTGTGAAGTGTTTAAAATGAACAGATAACATTTTTAGGAGATAAGAAAATTACATTACACACACAATAGAGTATATGATTTTATTAAAATATATTGTTGCTATTATGCAATAGTGTCATAAGTCTAAAACGTTGCTTTTTCAGAAAACAAAAGAAAAAAAAAGTTTCACCATTCATTCCATAGCAAAACCATTGTACTACATTTTGACAATTTTTTATATCTTGGTATCTGAAGCAGCTGGAGATACAATAGTTTAACCAAAAGAACAGGCTATTGCAAGCAAAAATAAATATTCTTTTCTACTCTAGACACATGGCCTGAAATTTTTAGGGAAGAGGCCAGTTGATTAGACTGACTCCAGTACACAACTGGTATTTAATTTTCGACCCTGAAAGGATGAAAGACAAAGTCAACCTCGGTGGAATTTGAACTCAGAATGTAAAGACAGACAAAATACAGCTAAGCATTTCGCCTGGTGTGCTAATGTTTCTGCCAGCTTGCTGCCTTAGCAAAAATAAATATTGAAAACAAAAAAAAAAAAAAAACACATTTGGTCAAATTTGGACATACAACAGCTTAACATAATAACAATGATATGTATTTCTACCATTACTCTAATACATATATTAGGTTTATGACACACAAGGGACTCATATTCTTCACTGTTGAATGAACAACTAGCATAGAGCATGGCATCCACTGATGATGATTGATATATCTTCCTTTTTCCATTTTTATGTCAGTTTTTCATGCTACATGAGTTAGATGATTTATACTATTGAAGTATTGTCTTACAGCTGAATGGCCTTCCTGTCACTAACTCTTATCAGTTTTTCAAGTAAGGGATCTCTTATTTTACATGTCTTTGACAGTGCAGAGCTAGTAAGTGATTTGTTGACAGGAAAAACAACAATGCTTCTGCTTATATTTCACGATTCTTAGAAGTGCAAACACACACAAACAGAACATGATCCTCTTTCAGTTTCTGTCTACCAAATCCACTTACAAGGCTTTGATCAGCCTGGGGCTATAATAGAAGATACTTGCCCAAAGTGCTGTGCACTGGGACTGAATCACATAACAAAAAGAGGAGGCACAATAAAGTGCAACACACAGACTGTTGTATTTATGTGAGACACTGATGAGGTGAAATGCACGATTGCATAATGTCTACTTATTATGTAATTATTTCAGTATTTTGCTGAAATGTGTGTATATCCTATAAAGCTCTGAATACCACACCTGTTTTCTGTTTAGTGTTTCAGACGATATATATCATTTTATACTGGGATACAGTAATACTTAATAATGGTTTCTAGCATTTCTAGTTTGGGAAGTTCTGTGGCATACCACACACTGTCAGTAAGTAGGATCAAGAAGCTCAAACGAATGATGTAAAGCAGTAGTTGTGATATAAACTAAAAAGTCTAATTTTTATGTTATGCTGAACAAAATTTTGTTTTAAGTAATCAACCAGCCAACCAACCTACATCACATACTGTAATCACTTCAGCTAAATTGCTATAAAAATGACTTAAAAGAAAGGGTGGGGTTAGATGAATCAAAGACAATAGATTGCATGAACATCATTCACTGGCAGTAATAGATAAAGTTCTACTACCTACCTGACCTAATTAGTGCAGTGAGTAGCAAGACTAGGTTGAGGGGGGGGGGTAAGGACATTGTATTATCTAGGGTAAAGAGGGGAGGAAACAAAAAACATGCTTTGGGAACTGCTATCTATGTGGAACAAAAGGTGGACAGTATGATGTATGACAAATAGTATGATAATGAGTGAGAAAAAAATGATGGCTGGATAGAGGGATAGCAGCCAAACTGCCCTCAAACCATATCCAACCTGTCTTAAAAGAAATAAGGACACATTAGACAGATATGTAGATTTAGATATTCAAAAAGAAGGGACAGCTATGACTAGAATGCTTTTGATCAGTGTTTTTAAATCAATAAGGTTTACAGAAACCATAACATCAGTGAGCCAATGAGAGAGAGCTTCTTATGAGGCTGTTTGACCCACTAGGAATAAAAGCCTTGATTTCTCCTCTACTAAAGGACACATTGGATAATAATGTAGTTCTAGATACCACCATGTCTGAATATATAGGATTGATAGTCACAGCTGGAATGCCTTTGATCATAGGCTTACTATCTCTGAGCTGACCTGGGGCTGAAAATCTACAACAACGCAAAACTATCATCAAACGGTATGGAAGTTACATGCAATAAATAAGATAATTGAAGTACCATCTTATAGGTTGTAGGTTAACATTCTGAATTGGCATTTTACAGCATTTCTCAGCAGAGCATCTAATTCTACATGCCTCAATTCATTTATCTGTTTAGGGAATATGTGGCAGGAGTCTGGAGATGTTAGCAACAATAGACTGTCTCATATCACAAAGTTAATACTACTGAATATAAATCTAACTACTGCTTTCATGAGCCCCTGCAGATGAGAAAAAGTTTAGACAAAAAATAAGAATACTGAGTGTTTTTTTTTCTTCCTGCAATAATGGTAAATACATTCAGATGTAGTAGACTGAACATAAATATAATTAATATTCATAAAGTGCATTTTGTTTGATGTTGCAGTCAACAATTCACCATGATTGATTAGGTTTTAACCCAATCAATCATCTATTAGGATCGCAAAAATAGATATTTTAAGGCCAAAATTAATCTGCAATCACCAAACATTTAATACCTCCTACCAAACCCTACATTTAAAGTAAATACAATGTAATGTACATGTTATAAAAGTACAATTAAATAATCGACTTACATCAACATTTCTGATTGTTGTGACATACAGAGTTAGTTTCTAAAATTTCACATTTAAAGTATTTTAAAGAGACAATACAGCTATTATTAAAATATACACAAACACACACGTGTGCATGCATGCACACAAATTGTTACTAGGTTATGAGTTAAGTGCATTTGTAATAGTTTCATATCTTTCTTTAATACTGCTAAATGTCGGTTTTAGAATATTAATTTCCACTGTAATATGTTTTTGTTCTCTTTTGTTGTACGTTTGCAACATCAACAAAAAGTATTAAACTTACTACACACTGCAGCTTATCAAATTTATAAAATACAAGATGATTACGTCCCTATGACTAACAGATGGTGCTGATGCTACCATGCTAATAATAACAAAACTATATATAATTCACGATAAATAATATGATAACCACATGTGAACCACATGATAACCACATGATGTTTTACTTTGTTTTTAATAAGATGTTTTCATTAACATTTGATCTGTGTTAATTATAATTTTCTGTAGTGAAATAATAAATTACATTTGATTAAGCATGAGACTACATTTGTAGGAACAGGGAACATACAGTCAACTAAATTGTTTTGTTTTAATAACAGAACCCTCAAATGATGTCTTAATCCATATCAGACATGCTTAATTTACTCAGAAGTAATCATTTTTTCCCTCTCTCTTTGTTGCTGTTGTTTTGTTCTATGTCAGCTCTGATATAACAGACTTATGAACATGAAAAACGTTCCTGCATGATCATCCTGTCTTTTAATCAGATATAATGTATCTAGGATTATATTATTCAATGTGTCCATTTTTTCCCTGCCAGATAGATTGTTGGGATTGCAAAGATTTCTTAAAATGACAGAAAAAAAAAAGTTGTTTTTAGTTTGCATTGCCCAACTTCAATAAAGGAAGGCTTGAAAAAGAATAAACAGACAATACTGTTTGGAATGTGGCAAAAGTGAATTCAAAATCTTAAGTCTTTGATGATGTAGCAGCACAAATAACAACAACAATGATCATAATAATTGTTTCAAATATAAGCACAAGGCCTGAAATTTGGGAAAAGGAGTTAGTCAATTACTTTGATCTTGGTACTTGACTGGCACTTTATTGTACCAAAACAACGATAATAGTAATTGATCTCTATCAATATTAGTACCTTAACTATGAATCTTTCATTGACTCCAAGTTTAGATGGAAAATTTGAAATCAGAACTACAATGACTAAATACTACAAGATTTATCAAACACTCTTGTAATTCTGCTAGACTACTACCTCTCTTACAAAAATAATAATGATGATTTCAAATTTTGACACAAGACCAGTAATTTCCAGGGAGGGGGTAAGTTGGTTACATTGATCCCAGTGCTTAACTAGTACTTATTTTATTGTCCTCAAAAGATGGAAGGCAAAGTCGACCACAGTGGTATTTGAACTCAGAACATAAAGACAAACAAAAAAACACTCAGCATTTTGCCTAGCATGCTAATGATTCTGCCAGCTTGCCACATTAAATAATAATTTTAGTTTCAAATTTTGGCACGAGACCAGCAGTTTCAGGGGAGAGGCTAAGCCGACCATGATGGATTTGAACTCGTAACAAAGATGGATGAAATGCCACTAAGCATTTTACCCAGCATGCTAATGATTCTACCAGCTCACCATCCATTTTTACCACCCACTATTCCTGGAAGGGTCATGGAGGTAGTCAGTCCTTAGGTACCTCCTCCATAGGGTCTGATGTAAAACAACTAAAATCAAACTTTCCTAAATTCTTCATTATTTTCAAAATTTATGGAAACTAAGGCAGCATATTTTAATAGGATTAATGAACAATATTGGTATTTATATGGTACAATGTTGATACTTATTGTATGAGTGACCCAGAGAGAATGAAATGCATAGTCAACCTCAATGTGCTTTGAACTCAGACTGTAATGGTGACATACATTAGAATTGAACCAGGAAATCTGTGATTGAGAAGCAAACTTAACTAGTAAATGATGTAACCCATCCCTTACACAGCTATAGACAATGATTAATGGCTCACTAATCATATCAACAACAAAAGAATAAACATTTTAGAAATTATTTTCAGCTCTCGTCATAAGTCTTACAATTAGTTAGTGTTGATAATTGTACTTCCACTGTAACAATACTTTATCACCACCTCAGTTTAATACTCTCACCACTAACTAATAGAGTTGTTTTACATGGCTAACAACAACTATCTTACCCACTTTATTGTTTTGATTAAACATGAAACAATTTCAGTTCTGTTTCCCAGACTACAAAAATAATAGCATAAAATAATATATACAAAAAAACATTAGAAACAAAACTATACAGTCAAGTATAATTTACATGTGTCTGATTTCTTTATACCAAAACACTGATTTTAAAGAGTCAAATGTTGCAATTAAGGCCAACTATGGTTGAGGTTAAAGTCAATTAGACAATATAAACACACACACAATATATAAACACACTTGCACACAAAATATATATAAACACACACATAAAATATAAAAACACACACACACACACACACATAAAATATATATAAACACATAAAAAATATAAATACACATAAAATATAAACACACACACACAGTAAACATACATATTTTGAAAACAGTATTGAAAGTATTAAAGATATAATTGAAATTAACTTATGATTTCATTAGAAACAGAATTATATGATCATCCCATGCTGGCATAGGCTGGATAGTCTGACAGTGGTTGGTAAGCCAGAAGACTGCATGTACCAAGCTTTACTGCTTGCTTTGGCATGGTTTCTACATCTGGACACCCTTCCAAATGCTAACCACTTTACAGAATGTACCAAGTGCTTTTTCGTGGCACCAGCACCAGCAGAATAAAAACTCATTTATTAGTGAAAGGATTAAATACATGGATGAAGAGTTAAATTTATTACTAAGCAAAATGGTTGATGTTCAAGGAATGTTTAAAGGAATGTTTAACCAGTCTTGATACAACTTTAGCAAACATAAATGTTCTAAAATCAAAATCAAAAATTTCTCAACAAGGCACAGGAGTGGCTCTGTGGTAAGTAGCTTACTTACCAACCACATAGTTTTGGGTTTAGTCCCACTGCGTGGCACCTTGGGCAGGTGTCTTCTACCTTGGGCCGACCAAAGCCTTGTGAGTGGATTTGGTAGATGGAAACTGAAAGAAGCCCGTTGTATATATATGTATATATATATGTGTATGTGTGTTTGTGTGTCTGTGTTTGTCCCCTCAATATCACCTGACAGCCGATGCTGGTGTGTTTAGGTCCTCGTAACTAAGAGGTTCGGCAAAAGAGACCGATAGAATAAGTACTAGGCTTACAAAGAATAAGTCCTGGGGTTGACTTGCTTGACTAAAGGCGGTGCTCCAGCAAAGCCACAGTCAAATGACTGAAACAAGTAAAAGAGTAAGGTTTTTTCATTAAAGAAAAAAATATTATTAGAACTCCATTTAATTATTAGAATTCCACTTGGAGTGTTACTCAATTAGCTATCCTAGAGCGACAGCTATATTTTCTCTCCAAAATACTAACTGCAAAACTATATTATTTAATCCATTAGCATTTAACCTAGCCATGTCCAGCCAAAATATTCTACATGCTTTATGCTAAAACTGACCATTGAAATCTCCAGTCCATTCTGTAAAGTGAAAGCATCCAGCTGTAGAAACCATGCCAAAGCAGGAAGCAGAGCTTGGTGCAGTCTTCTGATTTACAGGCTCCTGTCAAATTGTCCAACCCATGCCAGCATGGAAAACAGACATCAAATGATGATGATTCTTTTATTAACAAACCTTGATTTTTATATATATTTGTATGTGTGTGGCTGTGTGTGAGTGAGTGTATGTATGTATGTATGTATGTATGTATGTGTGTGTGTGTCTGTATAGATGTTTGGTCTAAATGGCCACATGACTTTCTATGATTACACACTCACACTATGAACCTTAAAAGTACATAGCATCAGCTTTAGCATTCGGGTAGACAGACAATTTTGAGGCAAATGCTTTGAAGCATGTAAAACATGAAAAGCACCTTCCCTCCACCCGACTCCCTATACGGAACAGGCGACACCAGGTGACACCACCAATGACATCCAACTGAGTGATTGATTATATAACATTTGTTTGCACAGCTTCAGTTGAGTGAGGATAACTATACTGTTTGAAAGTGTCTACAATGTTATTCAGTTCTCAATTTAACAAACTGAAGTCTGGGTGAGTCTGCAGTGAAGTTTAAAAGTGATGATGTCATTCAATATATTACAGTCAATTCTTTAGGTTGTTGAATAGCCCAAGGTTAGCAAACAGACCTACAATCAAATATGCTCCATCCTTGTTTTTCCATTTTTTTTATATCTATGACTACTTTGAGCAAATACATACTTCCTAAAAAGAGATATGACTTCAAGATGTTTTGGCTGTTATATCTAGCAAATTGTGTCACCATCTAGTGACTCCAATACTGATGTGTCTTGAGATTAAATAACTTAACTGGATACTAGAAATAACAAACCAAAGACTCCTTCAAATCTATACATTTTGTACTTATTTAAAAACCTTCAATTGAAGGTGGGAGACATAAGTGCATCACCCATAATGATGGGTAAAAGGAGTCCTCAAACTGGAGACCTAACCTGATAGCATACAAAGGGTACTCAAGATGCTGGGTGATGGTATTAAATTGGGTGAAGGGTTAAGTCTGCCACTTAAGTAGGCCACAACAGGATTTGAAATCAGAACGCAAAGAACTGGAACAAATACCAAAATGCATCAGGTCTCACAATTTTCT
>JAOPJW010005814.1:16496766-16507218 GCA_027122535.1 Octopus maya
TAAGTACTAGGCTTCCAAAGAATAAGTCCTGGGGTCGATTTGCTTGACTAAAGGCGGTGCTCCAGCATGGCCACAGTTAAAAGACTGAAACCAGTAAAAGAGTATAGCTGCATTATGAACTGAAACTAGGTACATTTTATCATTTTGCTGCTTCTATTTCAGTTTTACATTTTACTTCTGAATCATTCTGATGTATTAGCAAAATAATAAACAACCTCAAGTGATTTGACCTTACAGACTATGCAGACACACTCATTGAAATATAATAAACAATTAATGTATTATGACACTCAAACAAAACTGTATCCTTATAAAGATTTAAACTCTTCATTACACACTAGTTACCTTGAACAATTGATATAATTAATGCCATCCTAAATATGACTACACTGTTAGAACTGAGAAAATGGACAAAATTTAGTTCTCATGCACATTGTGTATACTATGTACCCATAGTACATAGGTACATGGCTCAGTGGTTAGAGCGTCGGGCTCACAATCATGAGGTTATGAGTTCAATTCTCAGACTAGGCTGTGTGTTGTGTTCTTGAAAAAGACACTTTATTTCACGTTGCTCCAGTTCACTCAGCTGTAGAAAAGAGTTGTGACATCACTGATGCCAAGTTGTATCAGTCTTTGCCTTTCCTTTAGATAATATCAGTGACATGAAGAGGAGAGGTTGGTATGCAACTGCTGGTCTTCCATAAACAACCTTACTCGGACTTGTGCCTCGGATGGTAGCTTCCTAGGTGCAACCCCATAAGTCACTCATGACTGAAGAGGGTCTTTATCCTTTACCCTTTATGTACCCATAATATTTAGCTGTAACCCTTGAATATTGAGGCTGGCTATATACAGCCCAAAATCCTAACTGTTTTATGTTCAGTTTGGCCAATGTCATTTTAGAATGATGTTGTAGGGTAGGTTCTTACATCTACGCTACAATGTCACACTAAAACAATTAATCACATCATCAAAATCTTGAATCTATGAGGTAATGCATGATTAATTCAAAACAATATGAATAAACAAGTATTTCTGGAAAAAAGTATTATATACAAACAGATATAACACACACACATGCTTCTACTCTTTCATATTGTGTGAATGTATGTGTAATTATCTATCCACCTGTTTGTCTATCTTTAGTTAGTAACCTGTCCTATCTTCAGTCTTCAATTTTCAGCTACATACAAAACAGACATAAACAGACTCAAAGAACATTAAACTTGAGTTTTCATATCTGAACCAACAAGTACTTTAAAAGTGAATAGTTATTGATCTTTTATACAAGGTCTACACATACCCCATTAGAGAGTACTGCTCTCTTAAAATATTAGATTAAGAACTTCTCAACAGTTCTCGTCCTATACCTCCACCTTTCAATGCTATAGGAAGTAACCAGGTACTCCAGTCATTAATACAAACCTTTATTTATTCACTGATTACTAGTGTTTCAATCAGATATAGGACTGAATTTTCTGCTCTAATTATCAAATAATTTCTAAGTATACATTATTATATTATGCATAAAAACTTATGTACTATTTCACACTCTATCCAAAGTATCTGTTACATCAACCCCATTTATAAAACTTTGAAGAGATACAACATACAGGTTAAGAAATAAATACAATATTAGGTTATTAAGACTATGTTATACTCAAGAAAATCATTAGATAACAGACTGTAAACAGACCCAGCATTACAAACTACCTGGTCTAACTAGCTATACTACTTTCATACAATTTCTATCATTATTACGACTTAAATATTTCTGTATTTATCTGACCTGCTGGAAATAGCAACTAAATCTCCCTCAAATTATCCCTTACCATCTTTTAAAAAAATGAAGTAAGCCTCAAAATTCTAATTAGAAATAATTATATGGTGAGGAAAAAGCTCAGTATTAGCTCAATGATTGACATTTTAATGATTTCCACAAATACAAGAGAACTCCAGACATGTTTCAGTCTTAGACCTCTGCAGTAAGGTATAAACTTCACCTTACTTTGCCAAGGCAATCACAACATTGCCCCACTCATGTACAATACTGTGCATCTATTTAGTGATATTCTCATCACATCACTACTTCAGTAAATATAGTGAAGTCTGTTTTGCTGAGGAAGCAACCCTAACATTTCATTCATTCTTCCAGAATGTCCCACCCACTCATGCCCTAAAATCAATTCAACCTAAACCTTACTCAACAGTTACTTAAAGAGAAAACTGTGAGGCTGTTTGTCTGTCCTTCTTCTTTAGATATACACTTAACTAAATCAAACAACAGATTTATTGATAGGTCGTCATCCTCCTCCTCCTCCTCTAACATCCAATTTCCATGCTGGCATGGGTTGGACAGTTTGACCAGAGCTGGCAAGTCGGAGAGCCAAACCAGGTTTCAGTCTGGTTTAGCTTAGTTTTTACAGCTGGATGCCTTTTCTAATACCATATAGGTATTTTCTGAAACTAGAATACTACACCAAAATATTTGTTTCTAATTTAAGTACAAGGTCCACAATTTCAAAGGGAGCAGATTAACCAGTACCATCAATCCCTTTACTTGATTGGTTCTATATTTTATCAACCTCTGAGAGATAAAAAACAAAGTTTGCCTTAGATGTATTTGAACTCAGAACATTAAGAGCTGGAAGAAATATCACAGTGCTCTATCAATTCTGCTGGCTCCCTACCAAAAAGATTTTAGGTATGACAAAAATATTTTTATTAACAAATTTAAAAGATTTATTACAAAAACTGCAATTTAATGCTTTATAAAAAGCTTTACGTATGGCAAAAATATTTTTATAAACCTATTTAAAAGCTTTATTACAAAAACTGTAAACAGTTTGAACATAGATGTAAACATTCAAGTTACATAAAGAGAGTGAAAACGTGAGGAGAAAATCAGTTGATATACGAGTAGGCCATTCTACTTTAATTGGTGATGTTATTTCCTCCCAGGTCATCTCAGATCAAGCATAACTATGAACAAAGCATTCCAGCAGATCATTCTGTCTTTTATTCAGACATAGTTTATTTAGGATTATATTATCCATTCTGCTCTTTCTTTTTTAAGAGGGCAGGGTGCAATTTAATCCTTTTTCACTTCAGAAATCAAATATATGCACTCAAAATTTCATCACCCTTAACTGCAGAAAGTAGTATTATATGCCAGTCTATCTTTTGTTGAGAAATGTCATGATTGGAACTATTTGCTGTTGAGATATGTCAAGTTCACTGAGGCTATATGACTTGTAGAAAATACCAATTCTATTTTTTTTTTTTTTGATAGACATTTAACATCATTATTGGAATAACCACAAAATTTAATTTCACAGATAAAGGGTTACAGGAGATTAGTGAAACGACTACTTCAATGCTCTCTTTTTATTATTTTGTTTGTTGTTTAGCTACAAGTCAACCCTGAGCAAGAGGATCTAGATCCAACAGATCTATGATGGAAGACAGTCCAACTGTGATCAATCATTTTATTGTTTCTAAGATTACATTATTCAATGTTCTTTTTTTTTTTTTCCTTTTTGTGTTTTTAAGATGGTGGGGTAAGTGTAAAGTATATTTGGCTGCTATTTCTAGTAGACTGGGCAATTACACAAACTCTCTCTCTCTCTCTCCTGCTAATCACCAATGTTGATGTGGCTGAGACTGAATGTCGATTTAAAAACAAAGGTCAAAGTGATTAAAGGTCACCTCCTACTTGCATTGCCTTCATATCACAGCACAAAATAATAAATTTATGTCTATTCTGATAAGATCTAACTATATCGAAAAGAAGGCTATAGAGGAGAATTAATAAATGTTATTATCAGGAATTTGGTGCAAGTGAATCCAAAGATACAGTCTTCGGTGATATAACAACACTGCTGAAACTTTTGAGAAGGTAGTTTTCATTCGATTTATTTTTACAGAAAACAATATCAATAAGGTTCACATCCTTTGCATTCTGGTGGGGATGATGGAGTAATGTAAGAATATGTCTGGAATATGTTACATAAAAATATGTTACATAAAAACAGTAACATCAACCTTATTGATAAGCCATTAAGAACTATTCAAAATGAAAGTAGAACAGACAAAACCAATGCCCTCTCTAATCCATGATTAGGGAGGGTATTGGTTGTGTCTGTTTATTTATATTTAAATGTTCTCTAAATCAATGCGATTGAGGTTTCTCCCCCAGTTTCCAAAATATTAAGCAAAAGAGAGAGATAAATCTCCCTCTGGATAAACAGTTCAAAAATGAAATAATTGGCTAGCTGCTAGTTGTAAAGAAGATGGAAAAGTTTAATGTTTCAAGAATTCCTTAGGCCACTGGTACATCACAGGTATCTTTCTCTTCTCTGTCATAGTGGTGTCTACTTATAACTAAATAACCTCAGTTATTAGGATTCAAGTACCTTAGCATATATAGATGTACAGAATACAGCGCTACTGCTAAGAGAATATGAATGAGGCTTTCTACTAGTTTTCTAGTATCAAACCATTTTAGGCATCCATACTCTCACATTCATAAAGAGACATATCACAAATACATAAAATATTTAAAAGCAGCAACAACATTAAAGAAACAACAAAACAAAATTAAACAAAAACAGGGCAGAATAATACATGAAAGAGTGAAACAATGGCTTAATTCTGTGTATGTGCCTATGTGTATATGTGCATGTATGTATATATGCACGTGTGTGTGTGTGTGTGTATGCAAAAATCAATTTAGAACAAAGTTTTGATTCACAGTGTGATGTGAAATGTCAACATAACCTATTCAATAAGAAGCCAGATTACAGAAACAATGAAGTCGATCCAGTTGTGCTGGCTTATACTTTAGTTATCTCTTTGGTGAAGGGTAGTGGATAATTGGCTAGGAAGAAATAATGTTACTGAAATATTAATTTCTATCTTTGTCACAAGGTCACAAACTTGTAGGTTAATAGTGTTGGTTGAGTGAATCAACTCCAGTATATCATGGGTGCTTAGTTATCAACCAAGGATGGGTGAATGGGTGGCAAGTAACAGACAATGATCAACCCAGACCGCAGGATTTGAACCGAAAAACGGTGCCAACATAGCCACACCAATTGACTGGAATAATGCAACTAAATATCTGAAGGCATTTAGTCACTTACTCTACAGTTCCTATCACTTGGACTGTTACTTAAGTTAACATACAGTGGAATTATTGTAACTACATCATGCATCACCAATTGTTAAGCATTATGTTTCTGCATTTAAGTTGTTAAAAAGTTAATCATTTTAGGACCAGCACTTAATTCCAATTCTTTAGACCTACAAGTGAGATATCTCCTTCCCTAAATTTAAACCAGTCCATTACAAGTATCTTTCCAAGAAAACCAAGTAATTCTTTAGGCATACAAGGGTGATATAGAATTTAGTGTCCTCTGGACAATAAAAATACCTGCAGTGGATTTAAACTGAGCAGATATTAGTCCATAAATAAGTAGGTTCAGTAATTTATCACTTTAGTGATATATCCTTTAATCCACCTCTGAAGTTACACCTTTAATTACTATATTTCAATACTGGAGCTGTTTATTTGTAGGAATCAACTACTTAAATTTGATATTACTACTAACCACTAAACTGTGAAGTAGGGAAATTGGAATAAACAAGTGTCATGCTCAGATGGAAAACAAAATGGCTGGAGTAATAAGGTGTGAACTTATGGACATATAGTCAAAAGTTTAGCACCTTAACCTCACAATTAACCTCAAATATAAACAAAAGAAGAATTAAGTATATATGGGAAGAGGTAGGTTAGTCAATTGTAATAATGTGGGCCACGGAAGAAATGTTGAACTCTAAGAATGAGTTACTAGGAAGAGAGTTCAAGTTAAAACAGTGGAACAAGAAATAGAAAGAAAATAATAATAATAATAGTAGTAGTAGTAGTAGTAGTAGTAGTAGTAGTAGTAGTAGTAGTAGTAGTAGTAGTGATGATGATGAGGATGATGATGATAATTCAGCAGGAAAAGTGAAGAGATTACATACCATGAAAGCTACTTGGTAAGATAGTGGAAATATGGCAGAAGTTTCCTGTACGCAGGATTCAGCTTCTGTTGTTCGGTCTAAACTGAGATAAAGTTCAGCTGCAAGTGGAAGAAACAAATTAATGTGTTACATAACATCATCACCATCAACAGTTTAACATATTTGTACCTGTTGCAATCTAAATCAATTGGAGGTAAATTATTTCATCTGTCTATTTATTATTTGTTAATTATAGTTTATTTTTGGTTTTTAATTGTCATAATTTTTTTTTAATGTTTTTCTTTGCCTAGTTTATGATGAGCAGAGGAAGGGTAGACCAGTGTAGATTTTCTTTTCTTTTTTCACATTTTAATCAGTCATGAAAGGCAGTGCCCATGACCTTTGTAGATCCACCCAGATTGTAGAGATTGATATTGAGCTTGAACTTCTGCAGGTTTTATTCTTTTTAATAAGTTAATCAGATAAGGCAGTTTAATGCCCATGACCTTTGCTAACTTCTTTAGATTGGTGAAACTGATGTGGCCAATACTCAAATAAAACACCAGCAGTTCAATGTAGGCAAAGAGAAAACAAACAAGCCCGTGCAGGCACCTAAAACAATATGCAAAAGCATGGTAGATGCTACTAAGTTATACTAATTACCAAGTGACAGCTAAGGATTCACTTTGAGTCAGGATAATATAAATAAATCCAGTTGAACTAAATGATTGATAAAACAATTCAATTTCCAAATTCATAGAGGCATAAAAGCTATCATGTGAGACGCTGCTGACCAGAAAATCACAAGATCAAATATTCTAAAACAATTAGACATTCAGTTCCATGTAGCTAACCCAAGAACTAATTCCACTTTACAGGTGGGGGATTAGCAGAAAGATTATCTAACAACAATATGTGTATGAGTTCCAACAATTCAAATAAAGATGATGTCTATATTTTCAAAAAGCTCTCCTACCCCTCATACTATTATGGGCAAATAGATACAAAATTAGTTGAAGAAATAATAATTTAACTCTTAACCTTTATTAGATGAAACTAGTCAATCATAATAACATCACATTAACTAATAGTGTGTAAGTTTATTACATCAAACATAAAGTAAACATAGCTACAGACCTATACTTAAAGGTTTATTACAATAACCTGCAATATAGTAACATCACCATTTTTAAACCACCCTTACTCAGTTGTTTCAGATTCTTAGTTTAAGGAGGCCCATGAAAACTCTGGCCACTTCATTTCTTTCTCAAAATATTAAAATAAAAATGATAAAAACAAGAAAGTAGAAGCAAAATATGCAAGATGTTATCTTTATTTCGCATTATACTGGTCCCCATAGTTAGTGGTGGTGGTGGTGGTGGCAGTGGCCGTGGTTATACAAATACATCAGCTGACTAAACAATAATAAGGGCTTGTCTTTTACTTGAAGGTAGTGAAGATTGCTTTACAGTAGAGAGCGAACGGAGAAATAAGTTTACTTGATATTTTAGCTTTAATAAGTCCTAACTATGAACTAAAAAGCATTAATGATAGATAAGACCAAACACCAAGACCTTGTAACATGACATGAGTAAAAACGAAGAGCATGACAAACAGTAGATGACATTCAAATTGCACAACTCTAGTTTCCTCACCCCAAGCAGATAATTCAAATTGTACAATAAACTTCTAATTGTAAAAAAGTGCATGGCAATTGTTAAATGACTGAAAAAACTTTCTTGAAACATATCCTGTCTAAGATTGTTAATTTGAATCCTGTCCAACCAAGTATGATAAAAACAAAGATAATGTCTCCAGTCATCACAGTTTGAGTGTACCTGAAGCATAGTTGTGACAAAAATCTGCTCTCTCAACAACATGGTAATTCATTGGTATAACAGATAAATGTCTCTTTTAAAGATAATCAGCTAGCTATCAGTAGCAGTGGGATTGTGTCACTGATATTAACCTACTGAAAGCTCTTCCTATGTTTGTAGTCATCAGACAGCTGGCATTTTGGGTATTATCAGTGGTATAAAGCTATGTCCCCTTGTAGAGTGGGGAAGGGCCAAGTGAAGAAATATTAGACTACCTTCTCATGGAACATGCAATCAAATTTTCCTGTTGATTTTTACATTGTTTCAAAAAGATCACTTTATTCTACATTGTTCTAGTTTCATTCTAGCTGTTGGGAATGAATACCAGATAATGTACTACTAACAATAGACTGGCATCCTTTCCAGGGAGAGATTTATATCTACTTCGCAAAATATCATAAAAACACAGTTATGCACTGATCCTTAAAAGCCTTCGTGTCTTAGGAAGCTTTTATGTCTTGTGTAACTGCATGAAGGGTGGAAAACAAGGTGTGATAATGGAAGGTACCTGCGGAAGGGGGCAAGCAAAGGAAACATAGGAAGCATTAACAGGATCAAATTACACAATCTGTTGGCTCTCAAAGACAAGATGACAAAAAAAGAAATAAATGACAATAACTGCACAACTGACTGATCAAGCAAACTCAGTCAACCCATACTATCATAGAAAAAATAAGCACAGTTCATGACGGCAATGATGATCACTGTAACTGTGGCTGGTAGGCAAAAGGTAACCTCTCAGCTGCCCAAAATACAAACTGGTGGAAAAGACATGCCTGTGTGGTAAGAAGCTTGCTTCCCAACTACATGGTTCTGAGTTCAGTCCCACTACATAGCACCTTGGGCAGGCGTCTTCTACTATAGCTTTGGGCCAATGAATCCTTGTGAGTGCATCTGGTAGACGGAAATTAAAACAAGCTCATCATGTGTGTGTGTCTCCACCACTTGAGAAGTGGTGTTAGTGTGTTTACAACCCCATAACTTAATGGTTTGGCAAAAGAAATTGATAGAATATGTACCAAACTTTAAAAAAAGTACTAGGGCCAATTCATTTGACTAAAGATTCCTCAAAGTGGTGCCCCAGCATGGCCACAGTCTAATGAATGGAACAAGTAATAGATAAGAGATACCTTCCTCCGTCATCTACTATAACCACACATGGTCACTGTTAACTGTCATCATTAGCAATAAATCTAATGACTCAAAAGAGAAAAACAAAAATCTCCCAAGACAATAACTGAAACTGACACAAATATAAGAAATGAATAATATATAAAAAAAAAAAGATAGATAATTTGAGATGGTTGAAATAGCAAGAATTCTTGACATAAAGAGGAAAGTCTCAAAATAAAATGATATACAGTAGTTTAGTGAGAAAGTTTACTGGTGGGAGTAAATGAAAATTTAACCAAACAGAATCAACAGAGACATATAAATAATCCATTGTCAGAATGCTTCAACTGATGAAGATGAGCAACTCAGTAGAGCATTAGAAATAAAAATGTTCTAATAGTATTTAAATTTTAACCCTCTCAGTTCTGAGATAAAATTCTACTGATTTCAATTTTGCATTTGATTTCTCTACAGAGGAAGGTTTATAGAATTCGAGTTAGTAATATTATGGAAAACAACTCAATCATCTCTATTTTGTTCTGCAAAAAATCCGTTATAATTGTTTGCCCTTGTGAAAGACATGAAAGTTAACACTAAAAAATAATGATAATCTTTTCTTCTACAAGCACAAAGCCTGAAATTTGAGAGCAGGAGGCTGATCGATTACATTGACCCCAGTGCTCAATTGGTATTTATTTTGTCAACACTGATAGAAGAAAAACTCACCCTCAGCAGCATTTGAACTGAGAATGTAAAGACAGACAAAATGCTAGTGGTTTGACAATTCTGCCAGTTTGTTGCTTTGATAATAATGATAATGATTTAAAATTTTGTCACAAGGCCAGAAACTTTGGGGGAGGAGGTAAGTTGATAACATCAACCCGAATGCTCAACTGGTACCCCTTTTATCAAGCTCAAAAGAATGAAAGATAAAGTCAACCTCGGTGGAATTTGAACTCAGAGCACAAAGACAGAGGAAATGCCACTAAGCATTTTGCCCAGAGCACTTACAATTCTGCCAACTTACTGCCTTAATAATAATACGTTAATAATAATAATAATAATAATAATAATAATAATAATCCTTTTTACTGAAGGCACAAGGCCTGAAATTTGGGGGAAGGGATTAAGTCGATTACATTGACCCAAGTACATAACTGGTACTTATTTAATTGACCCCGAAAGGCAAAGTTGACCATGGCGGAATTTGAACTCAGAATGTTGTAACAGACAAAATACCACTAAGCATTTTGCCCGGCATGCTAACAATTCTCAGCTCACCACCTTAATAATAATAATAATAATCCTATTTACAATAGGCACAAGGCCTGAAATTCTGGGGGCGGGGACTAGTCAATTACATTGACCCCAGTGTGTGACTGGTATTTATTTCCTCGGGGGGGGGGGGGGGGGGGGGGGGGGGGGGGGGGGGGGGGGGGGGGGGGGGGGGGGG
>JAOPJW010005814.1:16824150-16837230 GCA_027122535.1 Octopus maya
TAATTATTTGTATCTAAAGCGTCACCTTTACCTTTGTAGCAGTTGACTATGGTGCTGCTACACCAGTCATTGGGTATAACTCCTTCGTGTATCACTTGGTTAGCAATACGGGTGACTAGGCTATAGCCGACACTGCCATATGTTTTGAGCATCTCTGCAGTGATTCCTGTTGGGCCGGGGGCTTTCCCTGTCTTCATAGTCTTAATTGCTTTATCCACCATGGTACTGTCAACTCGGATAGCTGATCCCTCTGTTGGGTCGACATTCGGCAGAATCTCTTTCTCCCATTCATTCTCTTTATTGAGCAATCTTTCGTAGTGGCATCTCCAAACTTCTTTCTTTGCAGCCTCGTTTACTGCAAGCATACCATCATCCATGCGAACACATTTCTTTCCCACGACCGACATCACGATTCTCTCTCACACACTGTCTTGCAACACGAAAAACCTCAAGTCGTTGGTCCTCACGGCGCAGAACATTGGCAAATGTTTTCTTATCTGCTTCCCCTCTGGCTAAATAAACCTGTCTCCTAGCTTCCCTTCAAGAAGTCTGATACAATTTCCTGCTACCTCCGTTCTTCCAGTCCTTCCAAGCCTGTTTCTTTTGTCTAATAGCCCTGTCAACAACATTGTTCCACCACCACGTTACTTTAGGTCGAGATGGGACTTTACACCATCTGGTCGGTGGCTCTCAGCAGGTTGTCCCGCAGAAACCGCCAATTGTCTTCCACGTTGCATGATGCTACATCCCCTTCTATTTCGTCAAATGCTTCGAGTAACATGTCTCTAAATCTCTGTCCATTTGCAGGGTCTTGAAGCATCCATACCCTTCTCCAAGCCGGTCTACTTCTGGGCACCCATTTTGCTATGATCCCGAAGTCGCTAACTGCTAATCTGTGTTGAGGAGTACATTCTTCGCAAGGGAAGGTTTTGGCATTTATAAGCCGCCCTCTTTCCCTATTTGTGGTGAGGATGTAGTCGATTTGGCTAGAGTGTCTGCCGGAATGGTAGGTGACTAGGTGACAGGCTGGTTTCCTGAAGTTGGTATTGCAAATCATAAGGTCGTTTGCATCACAGAACCCCAGCAGTTTGGTTCCCTCCTCATTGTTAGAACCGAAACCATAGCCTCTATGTACACCATGGAAGCCTCCAGCATGACGTACAACATGACCGTTGAAATCACTAGCCACAAAGAGAAGGTCCTTGTTATTCGTCAACAAGGTAGTCTGCAAGAGGGTGTCGTAGAATTGATCTTTCTGCCCATTCGGTAGCCCTTGTTGTGGGGTATAGGGCGAGATAACGGTAGCTAACCTATGGTGAAGCACTAGTATAATCTTAAGTACTCTGTTACATACTCTGACTATCACAATTACCTTATCAACCCATTTCTCTGGTAGAAGTATTCCCACGCCCCCGACCCCGTCAGTGTTCCCTGCCCAGAAAATCTTGTACCTTGTTCTCTGCATGTGAGGAACCTCCTCTCCACCTTACTTCTTGGACACAGCACAAATCTACGCGTCTCCGTTCAAGCATCTCAACAATCTCACCAGACCTATCTTTCAGTTTGCTGACGTTGTGAGTGCCAATTCTGACGGTGTGGGAGGTGTGGGCCAGTGAGACCCCGGGATGAGGGAAAGCAGTGTACCTGAAAAGAAAGCTTGAATTTGCCAGAATGTAATTTGAATACAAATGTGGTTAGAATATACATTCTGATAACTATGACAAATTCAGTTTGTACAAACATGGATTTCATTCAAGAATGTCATAATGAAGAAATTCAACTGTATGTTAAGAGAAACAGAAGGCAATATTTTTGTTTTGTTTTAATAAAATTACTTATTTTACTGTCTTTATGAACGCTGACCATTATGTGCAAAATGGATTTTTACTGTGTATAAACATTAAATTTTTGGCCTTGGTCTGACGAGGATGTACACTAAGACATGAAAGGTTTCACTTGCTACATATTTACATGCGTTCAACTACCTTCAAGATGAAACTGGATATAAGTTCCATAGTATAGACGCTAGTAACGCTGAAAAGACCAAATTCCGAAAGCCGGATAAATCGATATCAATAACCTCAGTGCAGCAACAACTGAAAAGTTAAGTGAAGAATTCGTTCCGAAAAGTCAAAGTTACTCAAGATAATTTATCAAGTCTGTAAACATAATAACAAGGAGAGTGAACGGGATACTTTCTATGTTTTGGATGAAACTGATAGATTGAGAATCTTTAAACGACCTGGTTGACTGTCCAATGTACTAGCAGCAACTGAATTAACTTTCTATTTGAAGGTGCATTCTAGCCTTGGGCGGGAGTTTTTGCTTGAATCTGTAGAACTCCAACCCTACCTGGTTAGCGTCTGTACAAGCACAATTAACTCGCGCCCTTGTGAAAGAATAGTTTCATCACGTGATACTACACTGTTTTCTTATTAGATGAAAATGATTAAACTTTAATCTTCAGTAACATTTTCCCGCACTAAGCATGTATGTATGTATGTATGTATGTATGTATGTGTAGTATGTATGTATGTATGTATGTATGCATGTATGTATGTAGGTGTGTGTGTGTGTGTGTGTGTGTGTGTTACGATGGGCAGTAGAACAGAGTCCACTTGCCATCAATTGTGAACTTACCCCTTCTCTCCTTAAAGCAAGGTATACATTACTGTCAACTCTGCTCTCCTTCATGGGCCTTTTAAAAGTTACTTATATGTGTGTGTGTGCATGTAGGTGTGAGTGTGTATTTTGCGTGTTTGTGTGCATGCATGTGTGTGTGTGTGTATGTATATATTTAAGAATGTATGTATGCAGCGTCAAGTATTTTCCCCTGAAGTCGATTTCAGTGTTATTCTCCCCTTTTTGACCTCACATATTTGAAATCTCAACTTTTTTTTCTGCTGAACAAAATTTCAAATTTTGTAGCTCAAAATATAGCTTAGGAAGAGACCAATCTAACATTTATAAACAATATCAAGTTTGGTAAAAAGCTGAATTAGTGACAAAGCCTAGAAGTGGTCGCGAGTGATTAAATGTTGACCATAAATATATTATTCACACACTGCTGTGTGTGAATGGTATGTATTACTATATACATTTATTACAATACAGTGTATTCTATGAATACGAGGTAGATCTTTGCAAGTTATCTAAATACTGAATTGAATCAAACACTTTGCAATATTAGTTTCCAATTTTTAGCAGAAGGCCATCAGATCTAGAAGAGAGGAAAGTTGATTACATAGGCCTCAGTGCTCAGCGGATAATCATCTTATGGAGTACCAAATAAGATAAAAATGTAGAGGTGATATCGGCGGAATTTGAACTCAGAGAAAGACGAAATGCCGCGAAGCTTTCATCCGGTGTATTGACTACTCTGCCCGCTGGTCGTCTTATAGCCGTACTAATAAGTAATAGTATTACTTGAAAATTGTTTCATGTACTTTTGGAACCTTTGCTTATTCATTTTGAATATTTTGAATATTTTTTTGAATATTAGCACCACGATACTCGCCTTGATCTGTTCTATCATATGCGGTAAACAAAAACAAAAGCTTTACACAAAATCAAAATGTCAAGATTTCCGATTTGGTTTTAGGCAGTAACACTGTTTCCGGCACATTTGGTCTCAGTAGGTTTTTATATAAATTTTTTTATATACAATTAACATCTTCGGATTCCTGTAATCAAGAGCTATCAGAAAAGGTAAATTTAGATGTAGTTTCCTTTCGAAAGACGAATAATATTTGGAGTAAAAGTCGATTTCAGGCTCGGACCTCACATATTTCACTCAAACTTTTTTTCTGCGGAAACAATTTTCAGACATTTTATC
The DNA here is from genome assembly GCA_027122535.1 of Octopus maya. Lineage (NCBI taxonomy): Eukaryota > Metazoa > Mollusca > Cephalopoda > Octopoda > Octopodidae > Octopus > Octopus maya. The sequence goes on from JAOPJW010005814.1 coordinate 16,827,986, forward strand.
TGTAAAAGTAGCTCATGATGTTATTAATCTAAAAGTCTAAACATTATTTAATTTACTTCAAAACTGGGTTAGTGACAAAGCCTAGAAGTGATCGTAAGTAAATGTTGACCTAAACAATATTATTCACACACGGTAGTGTGTGAATGATAAGTTTGGAAAGATTAACACCACGACGCTCGTGTAGAAGAATTCTATCATATGAGATAAAAGATTTAGGTTTTGAATTTGCTTTTAGGCGTTACCACTGTTTCAGGCACATTTGGTCCCAGTAGTTTTTAAATATAATTTTATATATAATTAGAATCATGGGGCTCCTGTAGTCAAGAGCTATGAGAAAAGTTAAATTTAAATGTAGTTTTCTTTAGAAAGACTAATAATATTTGGAGTCAAAGTCGATTTCATGTGTTAATCTTTTTTTGGGGCATGTTTTAATCTCAATACTTTTCTCTACTGAATATTTTTGCTTATAACTCACATGGATAGATCTATCATATAAGCTCGCGATCTGTCGTATATGCTATAATAGAATATAGATTTACTTAAAATATATTTGGACTCAAAATTGATTCCAGGCGTTATTCTCCCGTTTGTAACCTCACATGTTTAACTCAAATTTTTTCTACTGAAGCACTTTTCAGAAATTTTAGCTCGAAAGGCAGCTTATGATGTGACTAGATTTCATTTAATGTGATTCAAAGCTGGGTTAGTAACTGTAAATAAATGTCGACCTAAACAATATTATTCACACACTACCGTGTGTGAATGATACGTTTTGAATAGATTAACAGCACGACGCTCTTGTTGACGAGTTCTATCATATGAGATTTAGGTTCTGCATTTGATTTTAGGTGTTACCACTGTTCTCGGAATATGTGGCATAAGTAGCTGTTTTAGTTAACATTTTTTTACATATAATTCGCATCATCGGATTCCTGTAGAATGAGAAATGAGAAAAGTTGAATTTTAAATGTAGTTTCCGTTTGAAATAAGAATTATATTTCGAATCAAAATCGATTTCAGACGTTAATCTATCCTTCCGCCATTTATTTATTTCAGTACTTTTTTTCTACAGAATATTTTTGCATGTAAGTAATATGGATAAATTCTGCTCACCCAGATCTATTAAATAAGCTACAATAAAATATAGATTTCTTAAAAAATATGTGTACGCATGGTCGATATTAGGGGTTACTCTCCTGGTTTTGACCTGACATATTTGACTCAAACCTTTTTTCTACTGAACCAATTTTCAACTTTTGTAGGTGAAAATGTAGCTTAGGATGTGACCAATATAATTATGTAAACATCATCTAAACATCAGGATTGAAAACGGAGTCTAAAACTATTCACGAGAGAGTAAATGTTGATTTTAAGAATATTATTCACATACTACCATGTGTGAATGCTATACTCCACCACCCTATTGCATCTACCGGAAAATGCACGAAGCGTTTACCTTAAGTACATGCAGTTAATAATATTTATCATACTTGAGCTGCATTTATTTAATATATGTACATATACATACAGACGATGCGCTTCTTATAGTTTCCGACAACTAAATCCACTCACAAGTAATTGATCAGCACAAGAGTATAGTAGAAGACGCTCGCCCAATTACCACTCAGTGGAACTGAACCTGCAATCATGTGGTTGCGAAGCAAGCATCTTACCACACAAATGCTCTTGCGCCTGTATAATTAGTCATATTTTTCTTTCTCAGAAACTTTTGGAATTTACCAATGTCAGTGAGAGCAACTCTTCTGATGGAAGAACTTTCAGCAACATTGCGACATTAAGTTTATCGGATTATTCTGGAAACGTAAACTGCAATTTTAGCATTGGCGAAATATTCAGGGAAAACCGAAGTTTTCACGTTGAATGTAAGTGAAGAATTTTAATAGAATTCGTTTGAAATTTGTTTTCAACTTGCTTTCTCTTTAATATATCTATCAGTCTCTCTCTCTCTCTACCTATCTATCTATTTATCTACTTACGTCCTCACCCTACTACCTACCTACGTACCCAACTAAATAACTAACTTATCAACTTACTTAACTAATTACATTGACTGACTAAAGTAATTTACTTAATAAATTAACCTACTTACCTAACTAATTATCTTAACTCACTCACTTAACTATCTTAACTAACTCAGCGAACTTAACTAATTTAAGTAAAATATAAACTATCTTAAGTAAATAATTTAACGAACTTAACTAATTTAAGTAATTTACTTAACTAAACTATAAACTATCTTAAGTAATTAACCAAACGAACTTAACCAACTTCACTCACTAACTCAACTAACTTAACTAACTCAACGAAATTAACTAATTTAACTCACTTGTAACTTATTTGATAAGGAGAAGGAAGAATTTGAACATTCAAAAGTTATATTTATTTACAGTTGCTTTAAACATGACATTATTCTAACATTTGTTTCGATCGCATTATTTGTATATTCATATGCAACGATTTATGTATTAATAGGACGATCTCTTCAGGGTGTATAAATATGACATTGTTGAAAGAGGAATTGTCCCTCGTTAAGTTGAATTAAGCTTGGTGGTGGCGGTTGTTGTTGTAGTAGTAGTAGTAGTAGCAGCAAACCAGCACGTTCTTCGATGTACTGTTTTTGCTAACTGATTGTTTAAAATTGAAAAACACCAACAGCAGTGCTTGTTGAATTTGGCACAATTTCGTCTTCCATTGGGGTGTGGTTATTTATAGACTACTTTTCGTTTCAAGGATTCGCCACCCTTTATAGTCATATGGTTGGTTTTATGGATTTTAGAGTTACTTATCCAATGCAAAGTCAAATTTATACACCCCCAATGTTTCGTACTAACAATGCATAAATTGCTGCATAAAGTAAGTAACAATACGCTACTAATGTGATGGAAACACTTGTCGGGCAATATTTTGCTATTTCTTCGGCAGATCTCAATGTTGGGGCGTCCAGCTATTGTGTCATCTTATTTAAGGTATGACATCCCCCAAAATCGATTCTGAAGTCAATTGGTCATCCAGTACTACCTCTGTAGTCATCAGATGCTGGCGTTTATTGATAAATGATACATTTTAAGGTGTCATTTTCATTGTTTCTCGTAGTGTAGCATCCTAAATATTAGCTGATTTATATATTTATTTCCGTTCCTTCCTTCTTCTATGTTGTGGAAGGGTTCTGGCCAGCCCACAAGTCACATAAAAATGAACTGATTTTTTGATCCTGTTGGTAAGCAATTCATTGCGAACTGTGATAGACGTGAGTTTGTTTAATAGTAATAACAGTGCGTTGTGTAAATACTTTCTCGCCCCTGCTGCGTTATAATATATTGCCAAAATACAAGGTTATAAAAGTGGCACGGAATTGTTGGAAGCTTGCGTTGGACTTTAAAAGCATTGCTTTTGTATGAAACCAAAGAAAGCAGCCAACTTAATATGGCAGATTTATTGGTTTCAGTGGTGCAGGTACAACAGTAACTGCGACAGCTGTGGCAGAAGTAACTGCGACAGCAACAACGACAAAACGAAGTTGATAGAATTAATGCTGAGGAAGTCTGAAGATATTTCATGTTCGCAGTCGCCAGACAGCGAAGCAAACTCAATTGGAGAATTGAAATACAACCCCAAAAGAAGGTGTTACCTTCTCCTTCTGTGCATAGTTTTGTAGATACGAAAATATCTTCAAAGAATGTTGTAAAACTTGGTCCGATGAGGAAATAGTATGACTACTTTTAAGAAAGTTATCCTCTGCTGAATACAAAAAATATTGTAATGATATTCTGCCGAAGTAACGATGTGAGATATTTGTTTCGATGAGACAATATTTTATCGAAAACTTTCAGTAAACGAAGTTCTTTGTTCAATACCCGCTAGCAATGTTTAAGTTTGGTCCAAGAACATAATGAAGATTTCGTCACCTGTGATTAGCAGAGTGTGTGAGAAATTCAAATTGAATGAGCTGACGTAGGACATGTTCAAGAGTTTAATTTTTTCTAGAGCTTCCTGGAAACAGACATGCAAATATACGCTCCCGGATATTAACAAAATTAGAACAGGACCCAAATTTAAGTTTGCAGCCAGCATCTGAAGTATGTCACAATATGACGCAAATAAATCTAAAGAAAAGTTTGTTTTCATGTTCAAGCGTGTCGACAGCGTAAAAGAATAAGAAAAATAGAAAAAATGGTACGACCGAATCCATGCTATGAGTGCGGTAGTCTTCAGTTTAAAAATAAATGTCCGTTTAAAATATGAAATACTGTTGTGAATAAGGTCATAAAAAATCGTACAGTAGGACAGAATCTAAAAAACGGTTCAACGAGACTGAAAAGAAATATGTGTGTGTAGAAATTAATAATAAAAACGTAAAGTTACAATAGGACACAGGCAGCGATATCCTTTAAAAACGACAATAATTAAAAATTGGTACAAAATCTTTGAGAGCTAAAGTTTTGAGATAAATAATACCACAAATTCATTCGGATCTCACTAGATGGGGTTATTAAACATATGAAACCTCCCCATAAATCTTTTCTGTAAAAATGTGAATGTTCTTTTTATTCGAGTAGAAATAAATCGACAGAAAACAAAATCATTAAAATCTACGTTTCCTGAAGTTCTGTCTGAATAATTAGGTCTGTACAACATAATGAGGGCGCCGTTTCAAATAAATTTAAACGACATACCAGTATTTAAAGAAAAATGAACTGTATCATTCGCAGCGTTAGAGCAGATAAACTTAGAGTTACAGAGACTAGAAAAAATTGGAGTTATCATATAAATGGAATATGGTAGATGGGCATCACGAACTACGTACGTTAAGAAAAAGAATAATTACATAAGTGTGTAGTGATTTTTCCGCAGGTTTGTACAAATATCTGAAAAAACCTGCCTCTATTAGCTACCTACTTTGGTGGGTATGTTTTTGAAATTAAACGGTGGCGCGTACCTAAAAATTGGAATGGATGATGATTGCTCTAAATACTTAACAATTTAGTCACATATAGGACTACAAATATACAACAGGTTACCATTTGGCTTCAAATATACACCAGCAATCTTTCAATAGATCATGGATACACTCTTAGCTGATTGTGATTTTGCAATTCCATATCTGGATGATATAATCATAAAAAGCGAATGTCACCGTCAACACGTAGAGCAGGTACAATAATTATTCGAGGAAATTAAATATTACAGCTTTAGTGTGAGTGAAGAAAATTGAGAATATTTCCGAGTGAAAATAAGATATTTAGAGCGAATCATTTATAGAAATGAACGTCGACCAGGCCCGTCGAGGGCAATTAAAAATATGCCCCTCCGACATATATAGTGAAGTTACAAACATTTTTCAGGGCTGGAAAATTCTTAACAAATTTATATTCCAAATAAGCATAAGGTAAGGGCTCCACTGAATAATCTGCAGAAAAAAAGATATGGAAAGAGAACTGGTCTGGAAATTATCGAAAGGTGTTTCACAAAATTAAAAATATTAATATCTGACTTGTCGCTTGCACGCTACAATCCTGCATCTTCTGAGTACGGTATAGGAGCAGAAATGCTACTTAAATATCAAGATGGTAACATGACTCATCTTCTGTGATATCAGCAGAGAAAAATTATAGTGAAATCGGAAAAGACACTCTAGCGATTATGTTTGACGTGAAAAAATTTCTGAGTTTTACTCGATAGAAATTTACGTTACAGACTGACCACTGTCCATTACTATGAATATTTGGGTCGAGAAAAGTAATTCCTAACAATACTGTTCATAGTTCGCAACGTTGGCGTACGGTATAATTAAACTAGTTTTTCAAGATGGAATCTATACTATCCGAGAAATTAGGTCACGCTGATCGCCTATCAAGTCTGATTTTGAAAAATGCAAAACCATTTGAAGATACCGTGATTGCCGCTTTGCGAATGAAAAATCAAATTAAAAGCATTTTTTGTAATGTCATATGTGAAATACTAATTATTTTACAAGATAGATAAAATCCAAAAGCGATATATTCATTAGAATTGAAAATTTACTGAAGCCTAAAAGTGATAAAAATGTGGAGAACACAAATGCAAACCATTCCTCAATTTGTGTCAATGTGTTGATGTATGTAGAAAGAGACATAGTGCCAGCTGCACTACAAAACCGATTATTAAAGAATTTCCGTATTTGACAATCAGAGATATCAAGAATGAAATTGTTAATACGTTACGTATACTGGCCAAGAATGTACCATGATACTATTGAATCAGTGAAAGCATGCAGAGGGTTAGCTTAGCTACAAAAGCTCCTACTACTAAACAGCAAATGTGACCAAAAACAAATGTTTAGTGGGCCAGACAAGCTGACTTTATTTCAATGATCACCATATTTTAAGTATTTATCGTTAAATCTCCGAGATTTTAATAAGCTTTTCGAGTATTCGGCGTTTTGTGTAAAAGTATATCGTTCAGTTATTTTCATATGAAATAGTTTGCCAATTACTTTGAGATTTCATTCACTTCATTATATGTACGACACCTGGTTTACATATGTACAAATTTCTTCACTACTGATTTCAGATTTTGACAAAAGGACAGCAAGTTAGAAGATGGGGTTACGTCGATTTCATCATTCTCAGTCCGCCAATGGTACTTATTTTATTGACCTCGAAGGGCTAAGGTCGACCTCGATAGAATTTTAACTCAGAACGTAAACACAGATTAAATGCCGTTATGCATTTTGACCGGCTATGCTGACGCTTCTGCCAATTAACCACCCTAAGTTACTTTGTGTACAAGCAGAAAAACCACCCTCCAGGCGGTTTTCTGCTGCGTTATGTATTGTGCATATTAATATTATATATACATAAAGACATGATACATAAATTATAAAGTAAATGAACAATATTTACATGAATTGAACAAAGAGTCTGTTATAGTTTATTCTGTAATGAGTAGAATGATCCATGGTACGTTTAAAACAACAATGATGAAAAGTGGAAATCGGTTGAAAATGTTCACAAATCTTCACTTGAGTGAATTTGAAAATAGATGCCCTGATGGGAATTAATGAATAACATTAACCAATATGAAGAGTTGCGGTTTGAGATGTTTAATTACATTTACTCAAATTTAAAAAAAAATCTTAAATACATTTCAATTAAAAGAAGGTAGTGAATGTCTCACATCAGTGTAGAATTTCTATGTTGCCACAGTTGTCAGCAAATGGACCCTTTCCATTTGTCTGGGTTATATTTTTATGTTTTCTTTTCTTGACGCTATTCATAATGCAACGTACATCTGACCATATGCGAACTATAGTGTTGGGAGATGATCTTATTGACTAAATAATTTCAAAGGTGGTACCTAAGCATATATATATATATTTATAGGTCATCCTTCGTTTCGACTTGGAGAAATACCGTTTGGATCAGCTGGTTTTGTTTGTTAATTTCTGTACAAAAATTATGATTATTTATATTTGTTTTAATGTGAAAGAGTGGAGAAAATGAAAGATATATGTAACTGTATTTAAAATGGACGTGTATGTGTGCGTGTGTTGGGGGTGGAGAGTGAACAATGAGTGAAGTGGCGTCTTGCTATGTATACGTACATGCATAAATACATATGCATTCATCTTTTTGTATGTATATGAGAGAGAGAGACAGAGAGCCATTTGGACATATATGCAAAAAATGCATAGGTGAGAACACACCTTCACTCACTCTCACACTCTCACACAGACACACACGCACGTACACATACATATGCATATGTACTCATGTACGTACATATAAATGACAACACATCACTTCACTCACTCATTATCTCTCTCCATCTCTCCTTCTTTTCTCTCTCTCTCACACACCCACCTCCATTTCATGTACATGTACATATATCTTTCTATTTCTTCTCTCTTTTCCTTTAAAACAAAAGTAAATAAATAATTTTTTTTACGGAAATAAACGAACAACAATGAAAGTTCTGTAAGTCAAAGCGAAAGATGGACCATTCGTGAAGTAAAATTTGTTTCTCTATAGAATTCAACTAGAAATTGCCATTTAAAATAGAAGTGAATCTGGTAATATGAAACATTATAATTGACTAGCAGTATAGCCCAGCGCTGCCCGGGATTAAGCTAGGATTATTAAGTGATCAAGTGCTTTATTTCAAACCAAAATAAGTAACAACGACATCAGATTTGACCGAAATCTGTTGAAATTGGTTTGGCTGAAAATGGTTTGCTGGCAATTGGATTGGGAAATCCCATAAGGAATCAGTTTATTGGTTATTTCCACTCATTGACTGTTTTTGTTAATGTTGCATTAGGGATCTGCATAGGAGAAGGTTGATCTGAAGGTTTGCATCGGGGATGTGGATTGGAGTAACTTAGGAAAACTTACCAACAGCCTTAACCAAAAAATAAGGGGCCTGTCCCTTCTAGGTTAACTCTAACTCTAACCCTAAACCCTAACCCTAACCCTAAACCCTAACCCTAACCCTAACTCTGACCCTAAAACCGTAACCGTAACACCAACCTTAATCCTAATCCTAACACTAACCTTAACCCTAACCCTAATCCTAACCGTAAAACTCTAACCCTAATCCTAACCCTAAAACCCTAACCATAACACTGTAGTGGAAATTGTGCGGATGTTAATCTGAAAAATTAACAAACCCTTTTTGTGGTCCGAAAAACGAGTTGGGGAGTGACTGACAAATTGTTACATACGTTTTTGTTTCATAGTTGTTGTGAAATATAAACAAAACTCTTTCGCTCCCAAAGTAGTATATGTACGTGTGTGTGAGAGTGAGAGGGGGAGAAAGATGAACGAATTAAAATAAATAAATGATTTAAAATGAATATATTTTAATTGTTGTGTGAGAAAGTATATATAATCTCATTATAGAATATAGCGTCTTTCAAAAACATCTTATATTTTAAACTATATCTCATGTTTCAGAAAAAAAAAATGCATTTTACATTTTACACTTACTCTGTCTTCCTTATCTACATTTTGTTTCGTCAGAGGCTTTGTCGCCCTCTTCCACTTTTTCGTTCCTTTTTTTTGTTTGACGCCAGCAAACAAACTCTGTCTTGATTAGAGAATTTTTTTCTTCCTTAGACGCTTTGTTTCCCTTTCCCACTTTCTGTTGACTTTTTTGTCACAAACACACTATTTCTTTCTCTCTCTCTCTCTCTCTCTCTCTCTCTCTCTCTCTCTCTCTCTCTCTCTCTCTCTCTCTCTCTCTCT
>JAOPJW010005814.1:18573536-18584718 GCA_027122535.1 Octopus maya
AGTACTAGGCTTACAAAGAATAAGTCCTAGGGTCGATTTGCTCGACTAAAGGCGGTGCTCCAGCATGGCCACAGTCATCAAATGACTGAAACAAGTAAAAGAGTAAATGCCTGCTACCGACAGTATCCAATGAGCCACAAGACTGCAACGAGTTCCTATGTCAAGCTTAGCATGGTTTCTATAGCAGGATGGCCCGCCCTTCTTAACACCAACCACTTCACAGTTGTTTGTTTATCTCCAAGTATTCTACAAGTGGTTGCTTTGGTAGCAAGCAGGATTAATTCCTCTGCTATAGTCTGCAGTTTCCCACTCTTTGCTCTATTAAATAAGCTGTGATATTTGTCCACCTACATCACACTCATCATCATTGAACATTGAATTTTCAATGGGTCAAACAGAATATGTTGGGGTAGATTTTCTACAGTCAGTTGCCCTTCCTGTTGCCAACCTTCACCTGTTTCCATGGAAGACTGGAAATGAACGGCATCACTTGTGCAATGGTGATGCTTATTTACAATCATCATGTAAGGTCAAGACAAGGGTACACACAAACGTGGAGGCGCAATGGCCCAGTGGTTATGGCAGCGGACTCGCGGTCAAAGGATCACGGTTTTGATTCCCAGACCGGGCGCTGTGAGTGTTTATTGAGCAAAAACACCTAAAGTTCCACGGGGCTCTGGCAGGGTATGGTGGCGAACCCTGCTGTACTCTTCCACAATTTTCTCTCACTCTTACTTCCTGTTTCTGTTGTGCCTGTAATTCAAAGGGCCAGGCTTGTCACACTGTGTCATGCCGAATCTCCCCGAGAACTATGTTAAGTGTACACGTGTCTGTGGAGTGCTCAGCCACTTGCGAGTTAATTTCACGAGCAGGCTGTTCCGTTGATCGGATCAACTGGAACCCTCGACATCGTAAGCGACGGAGTGCCAACACACACACACAAACGTAAGACAGACTTCTTTCACTTTCCATCTACCAAACCCATCTACTAAGCTTTGGTCAGTCTGGGGCTATAGTAGAAGATATCTGTGTAAGGTGCTTCACAGTGGGACTGAACCTGAGACCATACAGCTGAGAATAGTATCTTAAGGGTCCCTGAAAAAAAGTTGCTTCAGATGTATTTATTGGTGTGTATTGCAAGAAACAGCTAGGTTTCTTTCTCCACCACTTTACACGGTTCAACCTACACAAATTAATGTGAGAAAAACAAAATAAGAATTTCGAAAGAAGTTTCTATAAAACTAGTTTTTAAACATAGAATGCCTATTGGGGTCCACCACATTAAAATAGTAACCAAAGGGGTCCATAGATAAAAAATGGTTGACAACCCTTGCCCTAGCCCAATGAAGGAACAGATGTGCTGTCCCTTTGGTCGTTACCGTTCAGTCTCCTCTCTACACCCATGTATCTACCTCCCTGGGCCATGCACTAACCCTTCTGCCAAACCCCTAACTCCCACCAAGTTGTTTCACTGGAATTCCTTCTGTTCACTCAAAGTTGTCAAAAAGTACATCACCCACATTCTCAAGGGATTTGCAGGTCATGGGCTCAGCCCCTGCTTCCAGACCAAACCATAAAATATTTAAGTTTTCATGTTTTTCTTTCTTGTATATGTCCAAAGACTTTCCAGCCACGACTATCTCGCCCTCTCAAACTACATTATCCAATGCCTCCTTCCCTTTTTACAAGAAAGTGTGGTATCATTTTGAGGGATATGTGGCTGCTACTTCTAGCAGATAGACCAACCACTTAAAAAAGCTCCTTTCAATGGCTTCTCTGGAATGTTTTCTGTTAGATAATTCTCACGATAATGTAACAAAAGAACAAGCATTGACATTTAGCTAGTAAACAAAACTAGTTTAACAAACACTATTTCAACAATGTGACGTCGACTTACTAAAAGGTTATAATGAAACTGAGATGATAATGTAACGGAGGCTGGGGTATCTGATGCTATATTTCTTAAAATGCCGTTTAGCATATGCAAATATATTTATTGGTAGTTTCAGATTAAGCAGTCTCTGTCCTGTAACGAGAAATTGAATTTGTAATCTATCCCCCCCCCATCCCGTCCGTTAATGAGAGGAATCAAAATATATTTATAAATGATTTAATTTTCTTTCTTTTAATCCGTGTCCTGAACATTCTCACAGCTATTTTAGTCTCGCTGGACATCATCATCCTTTTATTTTTATATTTCAGAATCCCTGCTTAAAATATAGATAATACGAATTTCTTTGATAAAACGTTTAGAGTATTATTCATCATTATTCTTCTTCACATTTAACTGACATCTTTTTCAGTTTGTATTATAATGCAAAGTCACCCTGAAAGCCTAAGAATCCAAATAAATATAACAAAGTGAAGCTGATGGGAGGGGTGACTGAGGAAACATCCGCCAAAAATATATATCGTTTCAAATTTAAATATCTTATTATTAACGTCAATCATTTGTGTTGAATATTAAATTAAAATCAATCAAATCAACGGACGAATTTAATATCGATCTGAGGCTATGATCTCTAAGGTTATTTACAAAACATTATGTATATTGTAAAACCCCTTTGACTAATAAATAACCAAGTGCGAGCGGGCAATTAAGGAGTTATAACTGAGTGGTAAGAGAAGGCGACATTAGTGTTGTAAAGGTAACCTAGATGTTGAATGGAATTTATAAAAAGAGGATGAGCTCCTGCCAATAACTGGCAAATTTATTGAGCAACACGCAAAAGATGAGCAGATTATTTTTTTGTAATTAGCGAAGAAGGGATTATATAATATAAATTTGTGTAAATGTTAAGAGATAGTTAAATAATATTCGGTGACTGAACGAGGGAATGATACTGAGGGGAAAAAATTGATAAAGGTTCATTGTTGTGCGAAATGTAACCTAAAGAAGTATTAGCAATTATCTCCCTTAGCCTCTAGGTGGCAGTCGTGTACAAAGATGTGCAGCGGCGTCCATTCTGAGATTGTTCTGCGCATGTGATCCTGTTAAGAGAAGATTAAAAACTTGATACGATAACCGTTTTGTATTTCTAAGGTAAGTAAAGATCGCTAGGATATGGAATCGGCTCAGTATCTGTTTCTAAAAAAAAAAATTCTGTTTGAAGGAAAGGAAAGGAAAAAAAAAAAAAAAAAAAAAAAATGATGAAAAATAGTCGGACCTCCCTCCCCCCCTCTTTCAATTACCGCGCGCGCTCGCCTTTTCTCGTCCCGGAAAATTGTGATGGACGCTTAACTGCAGTCACCAGTGAAACAAACAAACAACCTCCAGCATCAAACTGTCAGGCAAGCGATTTCTTTGTATAAATATCTATTAACAGTGACAACACAGCGTATCGTTTGAGGTGTGATCGTAGCAAAGAATGAAAGAATTCGTCGAGTAAATTGCATATTTATCGAAGCATCCTCCAGTTTCACACACGTATGTTGTGGCTTTCAGTTTACGGGTTTATAAGATATACACATGATACACATCACTAAAAATGGGATCTAGGAAAGATATTAACTTGCACGAACGAAAACAGTAATATATTTTTTTTAAAAGCCTTCCCTTATCGTGTAAACCTACCTGAGGTATTTGTGTTTGACTCTTGAATCCTTTGAAAGACGAATTACGTCACGATCCTCTCGTGTCGTCCATTTTTCTTTTGACTCCGCCGAACAAGGTGCGACTGAAAGAGTTAACAGAGAGAAAAACGAGCTGTTCATTTAAGAAACACACAATTCTTCCATCGCTCGGAGATCGTATGGCAGCGAAGATATTTCACCAGGCCCTGCTCGGTTGACCTGTAAAACCACCACTCGGTGAGACGGTAAGCGCGGGGTGTCTGTAATGATGTATATAGACAGACCGACGGACATATTGATGTCTATATATACATACACACACACACATTGATCCGTAGGTATTTTGTTTCGGGCAAATTCGTTTCCTCCAATGGCTTTGAAAGTGTTCATCGGAGACGAGCAACGAGAGAGATATGTTTAACGTGCTGTCGCCGGCGCGACTCTATGTTTACTATATTTCGCGCAAGCCCAAGCGCAGTCGCAATCCCCAATCCTTAACGCCACCACTACCGGCGGCCCTCTCACTCCATCACTATCTCTTTGTCTCTTCTCTCTCTCTCTCTCTCTCATTTTTTTTCCCCTCTCTCTTTCATTCCCTCTATTTCTCTATTTCTCCTTGTGCGTGCACACAATTTCAAAATCAATTCTAATCGCTCATTTCGCTAATTCATCTCGTTTTATACGCTACATACACGCATATCATATCACACACCATCGTCGTCACTATCGTATCAGTTTATGTGGTACGAATGACCACACCTATATTCCTCCTTTCACGTATCCATTTCTCCGGTTGTCATGTTAATAAAATAGTTTGAATATTTTACTCAACCAATCTAGATCAATCTCAATCACTAAATGATCCTTGAGGGGTCAGCAGATATCGAGGTCAAGACCCCTCTGCTCAGCATAATAATATATATGTCACATACGAACACTTTTTCATTTGCTTTCCTACAAACCAATTTTTCATTTTCAAAACATTAAACCGAGCCCCCCCCCACCTCTTATTAACACTACTCTGACTCCCTCTCACCTTTGACCTAATTATATTTGAATTACACCAATACATTTTCAGAGTTTAGGGTTTTCCTCTAAATATTCAATCAGATTGTTTATGCGGTTTTTCAAAACAAATACAATCTTAACAGTCAGTTGTAAACGAGGGAAAAATTTTCTTCTCTGCTTTTGTTTTTTTAAGTAGAAGACCGAAATGTATTTTAAAAAATGTTTATAAGTTCACAAAGATTGAATTGATGTTACTGGCGACTCATCGAAACATATAATTCTGCAAAATAGTTTGTTGTTACATTATGTTTTGTCCCTTTTATCTTTGTCTCCAACCGCATCATGCCTTAGACTCTATTCGTATCGACTCCAGTTTCTAGATTACCAAAATTTCTTGAGTTGTTAACGACACTATGATCATAACCGAAGTCGTTCTAAATCGCCTCTATGCCCGACCAAATGATGGACCCAGAAGCAATCCATTCTTGGGTGAGTCAAGACAAGACCCTCATCAATTCAGTTATCCCAGTTCCAGTTTTCACTCTTTGCCTAACTAGCTTAGAATTTCAGTGGCTATACCTTGGGGGCATTTATCAGTACTTCCTGAATATTGCCCTTAATTTAAATCAGTTTTCACAGCATCAACATTTGTAAATAATTCAGGAATTCCCATTCATTATATTGTAGGATCTCTTTTTTCCTAAGTGGAGATATATTATAATCGTACATCCATCAGATTTCCCTTGGAGGACCACAGTAATTTTGGAATTGCTCATCCGATTTCGCAACTTAAGGATTCACTTTTCATTTCAAATCTAACAATTTCGCTTGTTTTATATTCCCACTCTTTTTACTTTGCACTTACCGAAGATACTTCCAGAACATTTGTGTGGTTGCTTAACCCATTAGAAATAGCAGCCAAATTTCCCACAGCATATAGTAAAGATCGAGTTTCAGAATTAAACACTCCCCTGTAACTTTTTATACACAGTTTCTTCGGATTTTCTAATTTATTTTAGTATCGATTTTTAAAAATCATTATTTTGCTTTTTATTATTATATTTCGTCTGCATTGTAACTACATAAATATAAAAATATATTTTGTTTGCATTTAGTTAACACTTAGTTCTTATGCGATGCTATAGAGAGGCAGCAAGACTAACTTATAAAATGGTGAAACGATTTGTAAACAAGCATATTTTGCAATGTTTGCTATTTTATGGAGTCAACTAATATGAACTTGTATGAAATTTATTTATAAAAATAAATTAAAGGGATTAATGACTAATAAGCAACAGAATTTCTTCACCAAACTGCTCCAAGTACATGAATTCAGCAATACAGTTCTCAATAATAAACCATTCATATAATAATATTTCATTCATAGATTTGAACCAGTTTTTTGTCTGCAACCACGAGAATTCCGGTCTATTAGGATAAAGATCTATTATTTCTTCCTTTAAAATAACTTCACATTGAAATTTAAGATTTTCCGTACAGCTATCTGTTTGTTCCAACTAGGAGGGAAATGTCAAACTAACTTAATTGTCTAAATTTAACCCATTAGTCTATTTGAGTTGTTTCCCTTTGCTCTTTTTTTTTTTTTAAATTTATCGTATTGTCAAGCTGAAGTGAAAGTGTAAAACACGGAATAGTATTGCTGAAAATCGAAATTACTGGAATTATTATAATATACAACAAACGATATATGATTCAATAAATTAATAAACAAACGAATGTTCAGTAATAATAGACTTATGTCTATGAGAAAAAGTCATTTAAGAATTATTAACAAAATAAGATTGAATCACACTACAGTTTCGATTCTCTATTCAAACCGGTTTACCCTTATTAATTCGTTTGGCAAAAATATGAATGTCACAACGCCACATTTCTTGCACAAATTTGGTCTTTGTGCCTACTTAAATATATTAAATTGATATTTTATTTAAAAGATTACAGAATTAAAACTTCTTTTATGATGCTGTTCTTTTTTTTAATCTCTCTATCATAAATATTGGCACAAAGACAGTAAGTTCAGTGGGTGGGGGTTTGAGTTCGATTACTTCGACCTCAGTGATAAACCAGTACTTATTTTATCGATCTCGAAAGGATGAAAGGCTAAGTCGACTCCCCGGTGGAATTTGAACTCAGAACGTAAAGACGGACGAAATGCCGTTAAGCACTTTGTCCGGCCTTCTAACGATTCTGCCAGTCCACCGCCTTAAAAGGATACGGTAAAGATCCTTCCCGAGTCATACAGACTCATGGGGTCGGTTTCCTTGGCGGATATATTCCCCACTGGACGGGACGCCGGTCCGTCTCAGGGTTATTCCTTTTTGTCAGCTAAGTGGACTGGAGCAACGTGAAATGAAGTGTTTCGCTTAAGAACATCACGCATCGCCCAGTCGTGGAATCGAAACGAAAATCTTACGCTCATGAGTCTAACACCCCTACTTTCCTATCATAAATATAGTAAAAATTTGCATGTCTCAAAAGTTTAGATGTCACTACTTAAAGAATATATCGTCTATTGTCATTTATTTATATAAAGATCTGTTACAGGAAACGATTTTTTTTTTAATATTAAGCCGTTTCTGGATTGTTAATTAAGAAAAAGAAAACTTCAAGATTCTAAAATATTTCCTGAACTATTTTATTGAGTTTTCGGTTCAGATGGACTATATGTAATCTGAACCCCCCCCCCTTATTTAAAAAAATTTTTTGACGGAATCCCACGTTTTAGGCTATGGAGATTCCGATTCTGAAAATTTTTTTTCCAAAATCTCAATTTCAAAATTTCGATTCCCCCCCCCCCTGTTTTTATATAGATCCACAGGGTAAACCTAACCCTAATTCAAACCCTGACCCTAACCCTACCGCTAACCCTGACCCTAACCCTAACCCTAACCCTAACACTAGTTTTGTGAAATTTGGCTGTTATTTCTAGCATGTAAATAGCCTGCTTGGGGGGGGGGGTTGAAATTTTTCAAACAATTTTTTTTTCAGAATCGGAATCTCCATGAAAAAAAAATTAATAAATAAGAGGGGGAAAGGTTCAGATTACATATAGTCCGTCTCTACCAATCATTTAATTCAACGTCAAGGAAATCAGGGTTGTGATAAAACAGCTTAATTTGTAACCGCATGGTTTCACGTTCCTTGTAACTATGTGTTATCTTGGATATATCATCATTTAATGACTGTTTTCCATGCTGGCATGGGTTGGACAGTGGTAAGATTGGGAACTGCTCCATTGTTTTGCATGGATGCCCTTCTTAACACCAACCATTTTACAGAGTGTACTGAGTGCTTTTTACATGGCACCAGCTGTGATGTCGTTTGGGCCCCACATAAAGGAAAAGCCTGGTAATTTGGTGGGTTTCAGTGAGTAAAGACATGGAATCAAGTATTGTAAATTTATAAAGACGATGTTGAGAAAAGCATCAAGCTGTAGAAAACTGCTTCAAGAACTCTTGTCCACCCATGCCAGTATGGAAAAAAATAGATGTGGAAATATAACCATTATTTACTTGAATAGCAAGGACAGTATTCTTTTTGTGTAAGTTATGTCATTGATAGAAGTAGATAATATTTTAATTTATGCTTATACTAAACAATACCAACATGTATTAAAAATCAGGGTGACACATGAAAAGCATCTTTCAAATTTTGGGATCTCATGGAGGCAATGATGAATGACTGAAGCCTTTGGCATTATGCTGCGCTTGAGAAAACTCATCAAGCCAAGTGAAATTGTAGTTGTGGCAGATACTGGTGTCACGCAAATGGCACCTGTGCCAGTGGCATGTAAAAGCACCCATTACACTCATGGAGTGGTTGGTGTTAGGAAGGGCATCCAGCTGTAGAAACCTTGCCAGATCAGATTGGAGTCTGGTGCAACCTTCCAGCTTGCCAGTCCCAGTCAAACCATCCAACCCATGCCAGCATGAACAATGGACGTTAAGTGGTGATGAAGATATTCATTGAAGTTTGTTTTCTGCACAGTGTATTATTATTATTATTATTATTATTATTATTATGTGCTTAGTGGCATTTCATCCATTTTTACATTCTGAATTCAAATTCCACTGAGGTCGACTTTGCCCTTCATCCTTTTGGGGTTGATATAAGAGTACCAGTAAGACACTGGGGTTGATGTAGTCGATTTCTCCATGCCTTCAAAATTACTAGCCTTGTGTCAAAAATTAGAAAGAATTATTATTATTTTGAATTCATATATTTTTGGTTTGTCTAAAAAGATTATTTTTTTTGTTTACTGGGCAGAACCCAAAATGAATTGCAAAGATGATATTCCTGCAGTAAATCAGGTAAGTGAAAAATTATCAAAGATATTTCTTATTATTTACATATTGATTGTATTAGTTATTGATTTTGCATTTGTATTAGATATTTGTGATATGTCCTAATTGATGATAGATTCTATTACTTTTAAAAGCTTCTTCTACGGCTAGGATTGATGACATTTTACAAATACAAAAATCATTTCTTATCATACTACAAAAGCCAACAAGACAGCCTGTATAAGATCACTTGATTTGCTTGAAATACCAGCCAAATTCCTCTCAAAGCACATCCAGCTACATTTGAAATAGAGACATTAGATAGTGCAGTGAAAATACACTAAAATTAAAAGATCCATGAATGTCTCTTCTATATCTGGTTAGGGTTTACTTAAAGCTAAATAGCATAACCCAAAAAACTTCATCACAAAAAGCAAGATTTTTCTTCCAGTATTAAATTATTTTGGTCCATAACCCTCCCCCCATCAAAAAAATGTGTGACCGATTAGCAAGTCTCCTTGGCACAATAGACATTGTTTTCTTGGACATCTTGGGTTACTGCAAGGATTTCAGCTAATGATGATTTATAGTAAGGTGCAAGCGTAGCTGTGTGGTTAAGAAGTTTGCTTTGTAACCAATTGGTTTCAGGTTCAAGACCACTGCACAGCACCTTGGGGCTTCTGGAACATGGCTGATCATCAATTATCTTGGTTGTTCATCTCCTCTGTGAGCATCAACAACCTGAAATCAGTTCTGCTAGTTTCTGTTATCATTAGTTTGTCTCTGCATGAAAAAAAAAAATTTTTAATTATGGAATTAAAACTAAGTTGTCGTTGGAGAATTTCTGCTTTCAGTTCTGTGAATCATTGCTGTAATATATTTCCCCCTTTTTTTTTTATTTGTAGGTGTGTGAAATGAGGAATTGTAATAAGTGTATACTTTTTGAATCAAGGAAAAAGAAAGATTTATACATGTGGTAAGTTTAGTTTCTTTCAGACAGGAGAGTGTGAAAATTGAGAAAATGTTTTGTGTGTGTGTGTATATATTTTGTAAAATATATTAAAAGAAGCTTTTATGTGTTTCTATATCACTTAATTTCTGTTTAGATAATTTTAAAACATTTGTTCTTTTTTTTTTTACTTTCTGTAGGATATCAAATGTTCCGAATGGACCATCTGCTAAGTTTCATGTACAGAATGGTAAGTAGAATCTTGACATTTGAAGAAAATGTTTTCAGTGTGAATAACATGTTTTAGGTTGAATGTCCTTCTTAGTTCCATCATGAAGCATTATTGTGTGTGTGTGTGATTTTCTAGTTTCATAAGATTTGATCAAGTACTTGTAGGGTGTGGGTAATACACACACACACACACACACAGATATATATATGCATGCATACAGGGGGTGGACAAAATAATGGAAACACCATAAAATTTCAAGCAAATTTATTTTAATATGGGGTAGGACTGCCTTTAGCAGTAATTACACCTTGAATTATACAAGGTATGGACTTGTACAAAGTTTGAATTGTTTCCAAAGGAATTTTTGTCCATTCTTCAGCTAAAACTGTCCCCAATTCTTGTAATGATGATGGTGGAGGATATCGACTCCTTACTTGTTTTGCTAAAATGTACCATAAATGTTCAATAATATTGGGGACTGGGGTGGCCAGATAAGATGTTTAACATTTCGGCTGTTTTTGTTACGCTAGCACCTGCCATTCAAGCACCATCAATTTGACCTCTTTGAAAGTCCAATAGATCTGTCACTTTAATGAATTTTAATTACCTTTTTCTGATGATATCTGAAAAGAAACAGCCCTTTTAGCAAAACCAAGCTTTTGACAGTTTTATGTATATTTCAAAATTATGATGCAAGGTGTTTCCATTATTTTGTCCAACCTCTGTATGTAAAATATTAATTTGTGTTTTGTTTGTTTCTCAGTCTTTGCTAAAAAGCTTTTTTGTTTGTTTGTTTTTAGTTCACACTATGTGTGAATTGAAATTAACAGGGAACTGTTTGAAGGGGTCAAGACCCTTGCTGATATTTGATCAAGTGAGTACCCTCTGGTTTTCACATTTCATGATCTCATTGATTTCTGTTTTATTAAATATTCTATTGATACAAATGCGATTATAATTTAAACTTTTTTCAATTTTAATTTTCTTTTAAACATGAAATCAAACATTTTAGTGTAATGAGAATTAGTAACATTTCCTCTTTTTCTCTCTTGCATTGTCTGGGGGGGGGGGGGGGGGGGGGGGGGGGGGGGGGGGGGGGGGGGGGGGGGGGGGGGG
>JAOPJW010005814.1:19418639-19431598 GCA_027122535.1 Octopus maya
GGTGTTGCCATCCGGTTTCACCAGTCCTCAATCAAATCGTCCAACCCATGCTAGCATGGAAAGCGGACGTTAAACAATGATGATGATGATGATGATGTTTTTATTGAAATAGGTTATTTTTCTTTAAAATATATAATTATATATTGCTTAATAAATCTCACATTTAATTAAATTATATCTCATACCGATAATTGGGCAACTCACTTGTTTCAGTATTTTATAGTCAACTCTTTGCTACTTATAAAAAAAATTTTTCTTTTTTTTTCTTCGAGACCAAACCATGTACTAAAACTTCCCAGCATATCAAGGGATGGTTTTAAGAACTGGTGGGTCCTTAAAGATCTTCTACAGCATGTAACACCACAGTAAATTCTTGAGACCTATTCAGCAAAGTTGTATAGATTATAAAGAATATCTGCCTTCCAGAGTTGATTGAAAATATGCTGGAGATTGAGATATATTTGGACTCTAGTGGTAGATGGTATAGGTTTTTTTTTACCTTAAGCACATGCTTTTTCCTTTACTTTCCAACTTCTACACCAATGACTAATGAGGAAATGGAGAAATATATTGATTTATGAAGAGAACTACCTCTGTGCCAAACCAAAATGCCAACTTCAAGTAACTTTGTGGAAAGGTGGAATACTCAGGATACTTAAATGTCACTTCTGGTATACATCTCAACTTCAAGACCCAGATCTGGAAGTTAAAAGCAAAATTCAGTGCTTACAGCAACATTGTCAGCAAGCTCACAATTGCAAAAGGAGATGCAAGTCTACAACCTCTCTATTCAACTACCCTTTCTATTATTTTATTCCTGAGTACGCCAGCTCATTGTGGGATAGATTTACTCTTACAAAGAAGTTAGATTGTCCTTAACCCTTTAGCATTCAAACCGGCCATATCAGGCCAAAATATTTGGCCTGTTTTTTGTTGAAACTGACCAGGTCTGGCTCTTCACCTCATCCTTACAATGTCATTCTAAAACTAGACAATCACATCATTGAAATCTCTAAACTACAAGATAATGCATCATTAATTCAAAACAATATAAATAAACAAGCATTACATTTGACAGAATAATCTGAATACTAAAGGGTTAATGCTTCCTGTTGTCTAATCACAAGCTATCTTAAACCAACAAACATTTGACAATCTCAGGCCTAGTGTGCTAAGAATGACTGGGAAGGAAAAACCCAGCAGTCTACCACCTTCAGTAGCACAGGAAATGGTGTCACCCAGAATGAATGTAAGGTGGGTTAAGTGGAAATAGCTCAAATGATTGAGAATTGGAGTTGGCAGAACAAAGGTGACATAAAGCTCTTTCAGTGATGCCATATTAGACTGTGTTACAAACTGTGAAGCGCATGTTGCCATGCCATCTAATACAAGAATCATGCATTTCTGCTGACCTTGCAATGTGCAATGATAATGCAAAGATTTGTCTTCAATTTGGACTGAACAAAATTTAGCTGAATGTGTAGTTAACTCCATAAGAAAACACTAGGAACACAAGCATAGTTGTTAAAAGTATGTTAACTTGGTTTGGGAGAAATGAATGCTCGTCATCTCTTCTCTGGCACATGATCCTTCAAATGGAAGGAGTGTGAAACCTGAACATTTTTAGATTGAGAACTAAAATACAAATTTAAGAAAACGTCAATTAAGTCATACTTTCACAGAGTGATCTTCACTATGAAGCTGTATTAAAGTGTTAATCTTCAAACAGAAGACAGTGATTATAGATTTAATTAAAATTTTAATTTTCTTTAGATAAATCTCATTAGAGCAGCAGTTCATTTGTAGCTTAGCCCCAGCAGCAATAGTGTTCTACAAATGTCCCCTTCCTCGTATTTTGTTAAAAAAGAAAAAAATCCTGCTGGTTAATTTAAATAGAGTTAATTTTGTGCAGTGGTTTATTGTTTCATCAAGTATGTGTGTCTTTTAAAATATTTGCATAGACTTAGTGTCTCCTATATTAAATTTTTATGGGAATTACTAAGGAAGGTAAGAACTATCATGATCATCATTGTTTTAACATCTACTTCTCCATACTTGCATGGGCCATGTGAAATTCATTGAGTTAAATTTTCCATGGTCTGATGCTCTTCCTGTTATCAATACTCAACTGTCTTCAAGCAAGTTAATATTTTCTGTAGTCTTTCAAACATCAATGGTTGGACCTGTTTACATAAGAGATTACAAATTAGTCACTATTTTTTTATCAGCAGTACTTCATTTACAGTCACCGTTTTTACGCTCATGCTTACATGTTTTTCCATGCTGGCATGGGTTAGGTGAATGTTTTTGGACTGTTGCTTTATTGCTGGATGTCCTTCCTTTTGCTAACCCTTAATTTTTTTTAAGGGATCTCTTATTCCATATGACTTGAAAGGCATGAAACGAGCAGATGATTTGCTGACAAGGGAACTGACAATAACAATACCACCAGTGTACCCAAACTTTCATAGTAACTTGTAAACACACACACACACACAGAGTTTCCATCTGCCAAATCCATTTGCAAAACTGTACACAAAACCATGTGGATAGAAAGTAAACTTCTTATTCAAACCCATGTCTCTTCTAGCAGCATATTTTCCTTAATTTTTTTTAAAAAAGGAATTCTTTCAATTTCCATCTATTAAATTCACTCACATGGTTTTGGTTGGTCTGGGGTTAATGAGAGAAAACACTTGATCTGCAGTGGGATCAAAACCACATGGTTGTAAAGCAAGCTTCTTAATCATACAACCATGCATGCATCTAATGTAATGAAATTCTATTGGTTCTTGGCACATCATCAGTCAATCATATTTCTACTGACAGATTTTTTTTTGAGAATAAGTCTAAAATATAAATATTGTACTAAGTTGGATTGTTTTATTTCTAAGAATCACTTCTCCTCATTGTACCCCCGTTTGCCTCTCCCTTATGAGCTCACAATGCCCCTAGTGGTTAAGGACCACTGCACTTAGAGCAACCTGATTTTCTGTGTAGTTGGAAAAATTCAAATAGTAATTTCAAAGTAAAACCTTTTACTAATTAAACAATCATGCTTTGAAAGGAATTAAAAACAAGCCTTTCCAACATTTATCTGGATAAAAAGATTGTATAACATAACCTTTAATGAATGGAAATACTTCTGCATATATAATAGAAATATTTAGACTTACATATAAAGATTGTAATGTGACATGAGGTTTATTGTCCCTGGTTTAATATCAGGCTACTGTGAGTACAAATCCTACTGGGGGGGTTAAATTTGGCTTTCATTCTACTGGAGGTTCTAGTTTGATTCAGTCAACTATACCCATCCTATACAAACATTACTCTTGTTAACTAATCAAAGGAAACCGAATATTGTACAATTATTCTAAGACACAAAGCCAACAAAGAATTACTTTGTTTTATTTTTAAAGCTATTTATATTATATTATTAATATTTTGAAATGTAATAAAAAAAAAAAAAGAACTATACCATATTGATACTTGGAAACCAATCTATTTAAAGATGTAATTTTCTAAATTACATGTTTTTGTGGTGAAATAAAACAAAGCACAATGTTTTGATGATGGTATGAATGGATGTTGTTGGTAGTGCATTGAATACATGCCTCGAAGAGCTTATAAAACAGATGACATTCAAGATTTAACAGGTTAGGCAGTAGCAGTCAGATGATGTAAATGTTGAACAAAAATTATTATGAAATGGCTGAAGTATATAACAACGGGTACAAGTCCATTACATTGTGGGCATATCATTTAGTCGTAATCTTAAAGGTCTGAGATCAGTTCCCACTCAGTTTGTTTTTGCTGTTGCTAATTATGCACTATATGCTTTTTCCTCGAGAGATCTAATCTATAGACATAGTGGAATGGAACTATGAAGGTCATTTTAATTCAGAACATAATTTCTGTCCCCCCCCCCTCCTTTTCAAGTGAGCTTCAGTAAGCTTACACCAGTTATTTTCTCTTTTGAATTATTTATTTCAGAAAGATGATGCTGAAATGGAATGTGCTAGAAAAATACTGCAGTCAGCATATATGAAAGATTTGATAACAGAAATTTAAATGATAAAAATTAATAAATCTCAATCAAATATTTACTTTTTTTTTTTTAAAAAAATCTTTTTTTCATTTCTAACATTAGTAAACTCCTGTCAATTATCTGAACAAGTTTTGATAAAATATATTCATACGGTTCATCAATAAGCTGAATTTGTCTAATCAGTTGCACTTGATTCATTACTACTTCAGTGTCATATACAAATTATTATTGATCACAAGTATATTGATTTCAGGAAAAACATAAGTAGTTTTAAATGAGGGTAACATAACTGTAAATTCAAGCATTTTGTTTGGTGTGTACAGATGTCATAATACCAACTATCCATTCATTTTCTCTGCCTGGAAGGTCATGGGGGTAGTCCTCAAGTACTTCCTTTATTAAGGTCTTATCAGAAGTAACCTTCTTTATAATTTCCAGCTGGATTCCTAAGCATGACCAACTGAGATTATAGATATTATCTAGCCATCTCATTCTTAGTCTACTCCTAGGTCTCCTGCCTGTTGACTTGAATAATCTGTTTTTCAATTCTTTATGACATTTTAATTAGGTCTGTAGTACTGGAGCTGTGGATTCTTAATGTGGAGAAGTAGCAGCTCAACTTGGAGAGACTCCTTGATATCCGAGCCGTGCACCTTGTCGAGTAATGTTACTCCAGAGATCCTTCAGAGGAACTCCATTTTGGCCTCTTGTATTCATGATCATAGTCTTTTGGCTCATTATTCAAAATTCATGACTATAGGTGAGGATGGGCAGTTTAGGGGTAGTGGCAGAGCCTCTATGACTTGTGGAAGCTAGTGAGGAAGTTATTCTCAGATTTGAAACCTAGTGTAGGCTAAAGGCATTGAAGGGCTAGGTTAAACTGAGCAGCGGATTGTGTGCAAACTTTAGCTACCCATCCATCATGGACAGATGATAGTAATTAGAAGTAAAATAAATTCATAACAAAACTTAATTCTACTCTTATTCGTTTTATGAGTTATATACATATCTAAAACTTTTTCCTTAGATAATGTTATTCCTTTATTAAAGGAAAAATATTAAAAATTGTAACTCAGATTGTTAAGTTCCAAAACTATTTAGTCTTTAGGACATTGGTCCTTGGGTTCAGTGGATCTAGGGAATTCAACAGTTGAAGTTTTCTAGTTCAATTCCAATCTAGAGCAATCTATGCAAAATATGATTAAATATTATACACAGCTGGAATACCTTTGATCAAAGGTAGTCCAGCTGTGACCACTTCATCTTTTTTTCTATGTGCAAAGTAATTTGAGAGAGATTTGACTGATCTTTCAAGCAGGCCATTTGGAGGCATATAGTAGCACCCTCGAACAATATGCAAGTAAGGGTCACAGTTTTTACCTCGAATATGCTAATTCATTTCATTAGGAAAATGGACATTGAATATTAGCACTTGAAAATATTGGGGATGTAAGCTTATTCAGGAATGTGAATTTAAAATCTTTAAAGAATCCTGGAACATTTACTACTTAAGTCACTCCATATGGCTGGAAAATAATTACCACTCAAAAAAGTAATGGATCTCATTCTTTTTATTTGTTAGTATGGTCTTTTAAAATATTGTGCTGATTTGAAAGTTTTGGAATATTTTGGCAGCTTATTTCCTTTATTTATTAAATCGCAACAAAAGTAGCCTAGCATTCAAAGTGGAGGCCATCTTGTTGCACCGTCTGAAGCTACCTTTCTGCCAGTTCTTTGATCCCGTGCTGATACCAGTTGTTGTCCTTCAGATGAAGAACTCTTTCACTGAAGCTCCGATCTCCTTTTGAATTGCAAGCACAGGAAGTGAGTCGTGAATTGGAACAAGTAATCTGAGGAAGATATTTTCCTGCAATCCTTACGTGCGTAAGCAGTGGCAAGAACCAACTTCTGGAGCCTGTTGCCAAGTATGGGCGTTTTGAACATCAGATGATGCTCTGTGTCTGGTGAAATTATGAGGGGATAAGTTTGCATGTGTCTGTGTGTCTGCATAAACTATGACTTCAGAGGAAGAGTCACGACTTGTTGTTGGACTGCAACTGGTGATGTTTGTTGACGTTTCCTGTCAACAGATCATCCACAAGATCTGCACTTTCAAATTCTTTAGAATAAATATCCCTTACTTGAAAAACTGATAAAGGTTGGCAACAAGAAGTACATCTGGCTGTAAAACATCTTGCCTTAATTTCGTCCTATTTACATTATGCTAGCATGGAAAAACAGATGTTGAATGAATACCATTTATTTCTTTTTATCAATACCTTTATCATCAACCAGTAATTTTATGTTTCACTATATTTATGCATAGTAAATCAGAAACAACATGTAATAAACATATATATAGTTTTCTGCAAAACAACTAAAGCAACAAGTTTGTGCTTCTAAGATTTAAAGTTGGTCATATGCTGCCTATGTATCTATTTATCATCATAATTTTATTCTTTTAAAGTGGTGGGTTCCTTGATAATTGTCAACACCTTATGTCTGCTTTTCCATGATATTATGGGTTAGAACTCTTTTATCTGGGACAGTGTCCTTTCATTTGTTGCAGTTGTTTGTCATCTTGTATGTTCAGCCTTCATCACCACTTCTTCCTAAGTTTCCTTGGTTTTTATCTTCTACAGAGATCTTCCACTTAGATTGGTTCGCACTCCTCCAGACCAGCAGTCATCCTCCATATGTCTCACATGTCTGTACCAGTGCACTCTTCTCTGTCACATTACACTGCATCCGATTCCTCTTCAGTGGTACATTGTACTTGGTACACAAGTATTATACAATGTGCCCTTCACTCAGAGAGAAAATCATTTTGTTGCCAGCAGAGGTAATAGCTTCCTGAGCTTTCTCCACTTTCTACTTACTTCAGCTATTATGCTTCCAGAACGTCTTCCACTGTTAATTAGATCACGTAAGTAACAGAAGCTATCAGCTATAACTACCTCTAGGGAGCCTTCCTAGCATTTGAAAGGATTTATTTCATGGGTGCTCTTACTGCAAACTACTACTGTGCATTTGCTGCTGATGCCGCCGCATCTTTTAAACATTAGGTATGCTTTATGGAGTTCCTGCCTTGATCCTTTTTTTTTTTTATATATGTATATTGAACATGGCCTCTACCTAGATAGCAATTCAGTCCTGTCTTCTTTCCTGTAAACTAAACCTTTTTTTCTTTGTCAAGTTTACTTTGTGACTTTCTCTAGGTTTTGCTTCTACATATGAAATTTATTCTCTTCAACAGGTCAAGTTGTAAAACTCAGCTCATCAGCCTACAGAAATTCCTATAGGCTGCCTTTCTTATCACCCACAGAATAATAAGGAATAGAAGGGGTCTGAAAATTGATTTCTGATAGTTGCCTACTTGGTGACTAAATCCCTCTTTAAACTCATTGCTATCTCTCATTTTTCTCGTGTTGGGACCTGTTACAGGACCACTGAGATTGGTGGAAGGAAGGTATTTTCAAACTAGAAACTTTGCTTGAATGTTTGCAACCAAGTGGTCTCTGCCAAAAGGTCCCAAGAATCCAGGTGGGAGTGATAAACCAAGCAGCAAATCTACTACCCAAGTAAGCCATGGCAGGATTTGAACTCAGAATGCAAGGAGCCAGAACAAATATTTGCAAGGCATCCAGTCTGACATTCTTACAACTTTGCCAATTCACCACCTTGGGTTGGTACATTTTATCAATCCCCAAAGGATGAAATGCAAAGTTGACCATGGCATGATTTGACCAGAGTGCAGAGAGTGGAAACAAATACTGCAAAACATTCTTGTCTGACACTTTAATGACTCTATGACTTCACCGCCTCTCATTTTTTTCAAAGACTACTACACTAGACATGGCATGGTACTGTGTCAAAGGCCTTTTCCAGGCTAATGCATGTTAGCTATAGTGGTTTGTATTTGCTAAGAATTCCAACAGTTGTCTATTAGAAGGTATAAATGATATCTATCTTGAACTGCATCTCATCTAAGTTTATTCTCTTCCTAATCAGTTGTGTTATGTATCTCTTTCTGTTAATTTCATGGCTTGGTTTATCAAATTTGGTGCTTCTATAATTGTTTTTTCTTTCTAGAATCTCTTTGTAGCATTTGGTGATTATACTGCTGCAGTAGTCATTGGATATAACACTTCCTTGTACTACCTGTTTGACTAAACAAGAAACTAGTGAACATATAAATTTGCCAGATATTTTCAGTATATCATCAATTATATCTGATGGTTCAGAGTTGCACTTTCATCTGTATAGCTTTCAACTACAATAGCTGGCCTACTTGTTGTAGTTCCTCACTCTCCCATGCATTCTCCTCATTCAGCAACCTCTCTACGTCTCTTACTTCTCTTATTATTAAGGGCAAGTGCATTGCTATCATTCTGTATACATTTCCCTCCAATCTTGTATTGATTCACACTGACACACAGCTTTGCAATTTGGAACGTTTCATGCCTCTGGTTTTCTCATGCAGAACTTTGACAAACTTTTTACTTTCATTTTCTAGTTTGCTGATATTATTTCTT
Organism: Octopus maya; assembly: GCA_027122535.1. NCBI lineage: Eukaryota > Metazoa > Mollusca > Cephalopoda > Octopoda > Octopodidae > Octopus > Octopus maya. The sequence goes on from JAOPJW010005814.1 coordinate 19,427,226, forward strand.
GTTCTTCTTTTTCTTCTCATCTTTCCAGACCTGTCTCTTTTGTAGTTCTCTTTACTGTATTATAGTTCTGTTTACTGTACTATCCTACCATCATGCCATTTTAAGTCTAGCTAGAACCTTGCTCAACTTACAGATCTGCACCAGATTATCCTCCATCTTATAAGTCTCTAATCTCTTTCTCCTCACCATACATGCCATGTAATACTTCATTGAACCAACAATTTGCCAAAAGTTCTTTTAGCTTCTGCACCTTTGTTTTCCAGATTGTCTTGTGTCTCTGAGTTCACCAGCCCTTATTCTGAGGTCACTGATCACTAATGTTCACAACCAGTTGTCTATCTCACTTTCTGGTGAGTATAGTCTGCTGGATTGTGTTTTTACCTTCTTGGTAGTCGACTGGATATCTGAGGTTAGTGATACAAGCAGGTCATTTGTGTTAGAGAACTTCAAATGTCATGATCCCTTTTTCTTCCTTTGTAACATATTCATAACAAATTAACTTGGGAGTAGCCACCATGACATTACTGACCCCAATTGTGATAATGAGGTTGTCATCAGTTATCAAAATTTCCATATCTTTCTCCTTTTCTCTTCATAAGTAGAGGTAACATAATTACTGTTTATTCACAATGATCCACCTATATTTATTCTACTCATTAGCAATCCAGAATAGACTTTGCAATACTCACAAGTTGTCAAGTATAAACATTGAAACTGCAGTATTTCTTTCATTAAAACATAGTACTTGGAATAAATGCTTACATAGCTACTTAGTTATGAAAATACAAATGTTGCCAGTGATTTTAAAGGCTGTTTTCCAATCCAGAATTGCTAGCAATGCTTAAAAAAACACTATATGAAAATAAGAGTAGGTAGGGCTAGATCATAGATACTTCCAGCAGCTGTTGAATGTGTTAGAAATTTATGAAAATAGTTCATAAATTAAATATTTAAAACTCTTTCAGTATCTATTTGTAATTATTAATTTTTTAATATGTATGTATGTAATTTTGTCTATCCAAGTTTCACAGATTTATAATTGGTTTGATTTATCAAAGTGTAAGCTTTGCGTAGTTTTATGCAACCAAACTGTTAGAAAAAGGTTCTATAAATTAACCCTTAAATGGTTGGAAAGGGTTGTTGCATGAATGGGTAGAAAACAAAACTATATCTCTGTTCCTTCATCGTCATCATTTAAGGTCTGCTTTCCATGCTAGCATGGGTCGGATGATTTGACTGAGGACTGGCGAACCAGATGGCTACACCAGGCTCCAATCTGATTTGGCAGAGTTTCTACAGCTGGATGCCCTTCCTAACGCCAACCACTCCGAGAGTGTAGTGGGTGCTTTTATGTGCCACCGGCACGAGGGCCAGTCTGGCAGTACTGGCAACGGCCATGCTCAAATGGTGTTTTTTATGTGCCACCTGCACAGGAGCCAGTCCAGCGGCACTGGCAACGACCTTGCTTAAATGTTTTGTTCACGTGCCAGTAAGGTGATGCTGGTAACGATCATACTCAAATGGCGCTTTTTACGTGCTACTAGCATGGAAGCCAAACAACTGCTCTGGCAGTGAAATAAATGAATAAGGTGCTAGGAAAGGAGCTAAGTGCCTGGGCTACATGTTTGCAAAGGATTAGCATATTTGACATAAGCCTACCTGAGACCACTCATGGATCTCTGATACGACCTTCCTGTCTTAAAAGATCTAAATTAAAACCTTCCATCAAAATTTCATGTTACGTTCCAAACACCTGCTTAATGACAACAAAATTAATAAATTCTTCAGAATTTTCAAAATTAATAAGCAGAAGAGTTGTGTATTACAATAGAAATATAGTAACTAAGAAATCAAACTCTGTGTGTGTGTGTGTGTGTGTGTGTCTCCAGTGTTTTAAATCCAGGTTTTCTCCCTTAACGAGGGTGGCCAGATATACCTTAATTCCATAGCAACTGAGTTAGGCAGGTGCAACCCACCCTAACCTTTGGGCTGGCTGATGCCCATTTTCCTTTGCTATCATGAGGCTTTTCTGAAGCTGGATTTTCTACGGGGAGTGTGCCCTTGCTTACCCCCAACCTCAGTTTCTAGACATGAGTGGTCCCGAGACCAAGGCCTCTACCATGATTTTTAAGAAATGTGGTAGAAAACTAGCTCAGGTAGGTAGGAACACTTCTCCCTGAGACCTCTGCTGGAGACCCCCACCCCCAAATTAAATGTTACTATTATAATTTTCTTTCTACCATGATTATGAAGGTGCCTGGCCTAGTGGTTAGGGTGTTGTGCTCAATTGCTAAACGGTGACTTCAATTCACAGACCTAGTGGCACAATGTGTTCATGAATGAAACACTTCCATTCACATTGTTCCAGTCCACTCACCTGTAAATGGTTTACCCTGCAACAGACTAAACTTCCAATCAGAGGCAATGCTGGCCCGCTCTCCTAGCCATCAGGATGGCATCATAAGAAAGCTAAAAATGATGCAAAGTATATTGTGATCAGCGATGAATAACACCATCTGATAGTCTGATCAATCACGTGATTATAATCAGGTGGTGGGGCTGACAGAATCATCAGCATGTGAACAAAGTGCTTAGCTATGTCTCTGCCAGCTTTGTGCATTCTTGAGTTCAAATTCCATTGAGGCTTATTTTGCTTTTTATCCTTTCAGAGTTAAAAGGGACAAGTTGAGCACTGGGGTCAATGTAACTGACTAGCTCCTTCCACACAAAATTTCAAACCTTGTACATAGTAAAAAACTTCTTATGATTATTATTATTATTATTATTATTATTATTAAGGCCGAGTGCTGGCAAAACCGTTTTGGGCAATATTTTGTCCATCTTTATGTTCAGAGTTCAAGTTCTGCCAAGGTCGACTACCTTTTATCCTTTCAGGGTCAATGAAACAAGTACCAGTTAAGTGCTGGGGTTGATGAAATCAGCTAGCCCCCTCCTCACAAATTTCAGACCTTGTGCCTATAGTAGAAAGTATTATTATTATTATTATTATTATTGTGGCAAGCTGCCAGAATCGTTAGCACACTGGACAAAATGCTTTGTGGCATTTCATTCATCGTTATGTTGTGTGTTGACCATTGTTTTTGATCTCTACTTAAAAACACCAACTGATCGTGGTTGATGCCAGCCTCCTCTGGCACCTGTGCTGATGGCACATAAAAAGCACCCACTACACTCTTGAAGTGGTTGGCATTAGGAAGGGCATCTAGCTGTAGAAACACTGCCAGATCAGACTGGAGCTGGTGCAGCCCACTGGCTTGCTGGACCCCAGTCAAACCATCCAACCGATGCCAGCATGGAAAACAGACGTTAAACGATGATAATGATGATTTTATGTTTCTTTTCTGGAAACTTGCCACGTACCAGCAACTGATGGTACGCAGACAGGCACTGGTCTGTGGACCACCATTTTCAGTAGCACCGATCTATGTGATTAAGAACCGGTTCCTTAGACGTCCCCGTGTCTCACAGTAACAAATCCCTTCATTTATTTCTCTAATTAAATAATTAGGCTTCAGAAGATGGAAACAAATTTTGAAATTTGCTTACCAGTATTTAGTTCTGTTCAGTTATTGTTGAGTGATAAATGAAAGCCTCACTTTACCATTTTTGACTTATCTAGGTTGGGTGCAAGTCTGTCAACCCTATCTAATTACAGGTTGTGCCGAGTACTCGAGTACTCGTATCTTTTATCTTTTACTTGTTTTAATCATTACACGCTGGGGCACTCTGCTTTGAAGAATTTTAGTGGTTCCGATTCCCAAACTGACTGTGAATTGTGCCCAAGAGCAAAACATTTCATTTCACGTTGCTCCAGTCCACTCAGCTGCAATGGAATGGCCTTCTGATCAGTGGGGTGAGTGTTGGCCTGCATGCCTATCCAGTGGGGTGACATCAAACAAGAGCTAAATCGATGCAGATAGTGTATTGGGACCAGCAAAATGTAGAACATACAATAGAGTCTGATTGATCATGTGAGACAGGACATGTAACTTTGGAAGAATAGGTTTGGTAATATCAGAAGTGGACAAACGAGGTTTATAACTGAACTTTTATCAAATTTCTAAGTACTTACAGAAAATGATGAAATAACAAATGCTAACTTTCGAAAGAAAAATATGTATTACCTTAGAATATAATTAAATAAACAAATTTCTCATTTCTGTAACTATTCTGTTATCTACATCTCTGATTCTTACTTCTTTACTGCCCACAAGGGGCTAAACATAGAAGAGACAAACAAAGACAGACAAAGGGATTAAGTCGATTATATCGACACCAGTGCATAACTGGTACTTATTTAATCGACCCCGAAAGGATGAAAGGCAAAGTCGACCTCGGCGGAATTTGAACTC
>JAOPJW010005814.1:23931012-23944433 GCA_027122535.1 Octopus maya
GTCTCAGTACACATTTAACATCATTTCAAAGATTGATGTTGAGTAATCGCATTCAATCTAACAGGGAATGGAAATAAAATCAGTCAACCAAATATTTATGTTTTCCTTTGCAATTTACTCCAGAGTATAAGAACTCACATCTAATTGCCATAGCCAGAAATAGCTGAGATCTTATGGACGTGTTTTGTGGTGGGAGTTGTCGTTGTGGAGAAGGTGGTGGTGGTGGCGTCGATGGTGTTTGTGGTAGTGGTGGTGGTGGTTTGTGTCGTCGTCTTCCGGTTGGTGGTGGTGGTGGTGGTGGTGGTGGTGGTGGTGCTCATCTTCGTCGTCGACGTGGTGGTCGGGGTAGTTCTGGTGATAATGTTGACGATGATTTTGGTGGAGGTCGTAATGGGGCGGTGGTGTGACAGGAAGGTGATGGTGGTGGTGGTGGTGGTGGTGGTGGTGGTAGTGGTGATGGTGGTGGTGTTGGTGATGTGGTGGTGTGCTGATAATGGTGGTCATCCGCTCGAGGTCAGTTTTGAGCAACCATGCCTATCTATATAATCATAGACGTTCTTGCCGTGACCTTCCCATTTGCTTTCACAGACATCTAAGACTCCATTGTTCAACGATGTCCTTCCGCTTTCGTGATAGTGGTGAGTAATTTAAGCAGCATTTCGTAGTTAATTCTCTCTGGTAGGGCGATAATTTAAAGACTTCCTCATTGGTTCATAAATTTCATGTAGAACCATATAGACATTAAGGCTTACTTTTATATACGTAAAACGTATTACGAAATTCTTCATGCATTTCTGAAATATATAACAGCTTCGAAGTCTTTAAACTCTCTCTCCTTCCCTCATGAGCTCTTTTTTTTTTCCCGTGCCACGTTTCATTCTCCTTTTCTCTTTCACTTTTTATCTCATTCCCTATCACTTCTCTATGTCTATGTATCTATCTTTCTATTATTTTCCTCTCGTTCACAGTCTGTGCCTTCGCCTTATCAACCATTGTCGTTCGGAAGAATTCGATCAAGCAATTACGAAGGAGCCGCTACACAAAAGCTCGACCTGCTACAAATAAAAAATTAATCTCCTTCAAGTTACATTTTTTTTTTTTTGAACCCTAGGCCGGTTACTCGGTTTTATAGGTGCATTAGTCATCGATAGCACAACATCTACCCTGAATGAATCGTCATTAAGTTCCAGCGTTCAAGTCCAGCAATTTTGAGGGGATAGGCCAAGTCGATTACATGGTCCCCAATATTTGATTGATACCTTATTTTACCGACCCCTAAGGGGTGAATGGCTCAGTTGACCCCGGCGGTATTTGAAATCATGAAGTAAAAAGATGGAAGAAATCCCGCTAAGTATTTTCTCCGATGAACTCATGATTCTTGTAGCCGCCATCTTTCAAGCTACATCTAAAATGCATGGCGTGGATAACTTGGCCCAGACTCCACTATGTCTGCAAAACAAACACACAGGAAGGCTATGGCTTGGAATGATTTTGACCATAGGTCAGTGATACAAGGGACAATATAACAGCGTTACATAACATTTGCCTGTTAAATTTGTATTTCAACATGAAGAACCTGGCTTTACTTTCTTTCTCTCCCTCTCTCTTCAACTCCCGCTTTCATCTCTGTCTCTCTATCTCTTTCTCTCTGTCTCTCTTTCTTTCTCTCTCGTCCGTGCAAATCTAAATCAAAAGAAGTGATAGGATGGTCATGATGGAACAGAAATGTCGATATCCCTCGTGTAAAAATCAACACTTTATAAACTAAAATTATTTGTAACATTATTTTATGTCGGGCGAAAAAAAATCGCATTTTTATTCTTCGTTTTATAGTGAGTTAATTTTTAACCCAAAATCGAAGAAATATTTGTATCGATTTTCAGTAAAATTTCATTGCTAGTTACAACTACAAATATTGATTTATTTTCAGCAACAAATATAAATGAACAAATTTTTTACACTAATTGCTAGTTAGTAGTAAACAAGGTGATGTTTCTGCAAATAAATGGGTAGCACCTGAATTTAATATGCGAGAAGATTTCAGAAACATAAAAACGAACATCAAACAAAATGCATAGAATGAAACAGGAGCACAATGTAATTTATTTTATGTTGTATTGAAGAAACAAAGAATTTTCAACGCTTCGGAGAGTTACCCATCGTCAAGAAGAAAAAATAGGAGTAAAAAGAGAAAAAGAGAAAGGTACAAGCCATATGACATAAATATGAATATGGCATTGTAACATCAAGAATGAAATGCAAAAGACACGAAGTTTTGGTAAATTGGCTCAGTAATAAATTTCTTCCAAAACTGTAATTGAAGATTATTCTGCTGAAAATATGTAAGCCACATTGATTTCTGTATGGTTTAAGATCTTACAGAACTAACTTCTTAAAATTAATGAGTATAAATATATTGATCAAAATCATCTAAAAAAAATATGAAATAAAATACACATTCAATTTATATTTAATATTCTTTGAAAATATAACCGAAATCTTTTAAAAAAAAAAAAAACAAATTATATTTATTAATTTAAAAAACGAAATAGGAATATCTCTTTAATATTAGAATATAGGTTTAATTATAAAAAGCTGAAGCATAAAAGATGTCTTCATCAGTTGACTGAATGTACTCATCGAAAACGTGTGCAAGGCATCGACGATTCAAAGACAATTATAATTCTGCGAGCCGAACAATAGTGGACAAAATTCTAAATTCTTTGATGATATGAATTAAATGTTGAAATAACAAGAACTATTCAATATAAGACAAAGCATAAAAAGAACACTTTTTAAATGGTGTTCTTTAGCTCTAAGACGACCCAGAAGCAGAACGCTTGTGGTCATTAACTAACTCGAATTATCGGCCTAAATTATCTTTGTGTGCTAAAAGAAATTCGTTCTTTATTTTTTAAGATTACGGAGCAAAATTAAGTGTATGACCATGTGATTGCACTTTGAAAGTTACCCCACCAGGTTCAAGTCCAGGCAAGATTGTTTATACCAGACTGGTAATTTTCCATGCATACTAGACTTCTCTCTCCACGCCACTGATGTTATTCTAGGGAAAGGCAAACGATCAATGCAGTCTACTACCATTTCTACAGCTGAGTGAAGTAATGTGTCTTGCTCAAGAACACAACACACAGCCCGGTCCGGAAATCGAATTCACTACCTCATGATTATGAGCCCGACTATCTAACCACTGAGCCATGTGCCTTCACTAAGTCTCAGGGGTATGGCCAATATAAATGATCGATTTTCCTTCGTGTGTATATATACACATGCGCACACACACAGACGTATACATATATACATATGTGTTTGTGTTTGTGTGTATGTGTGTGTGTATGGCTGTGGATGGGTGTCTGTGTGCATGATGCAAAACTGTCACTTGATGTGTGTATATTTGGGTTCTTATCAGAGAGTCGTTATAGCTCGAATAGGCACCCAATCTTTTGTCGTTTCTTCCTAAATGCAGGGTATCCCAAACATTAGAAATAGTAATTATAGGATTACGACAGCATGTTCTTGACTACATTTTCTAAGAATCTGAATCCATTCTTTGAGACAAATAAAAGTAATTACAAGGAAATTTGCTTGTTGGAGCAATTTTGAAAATCTCCCAATTGCTTTCATTAACTCTGAATGCATCTAAGAAAAAAAATTATTGCTTTAAAAATGCTTAAGAATTATTATGAGATGTCTCTAATTTCAGGCATTTATATGAACGATGGTAAATAATAAAATACTTTACGAAATAACTTTGATTTACAGAATTAGCTAACAAGCACGTAAGTACGTTTTTATTCGTTTTATAAAAAATCGGCTAAAGCTATTATATTACAGCCAAGTTAGCGAATGGGGTTCATTGTAGCATTCACAAAAGTGTTCTTTAAAAATCATCTTTTCTTCTATCATCCGTTATAAGTGACGTTTTTACATTTCTGTCTGTTATTATCATGTTTTTGCTCCAACTTCTGTTGTGCAGTTGTGTCTATGTTTGCATAACCAACATTATCCAGAAAGTCTTGTAATACTTTGTAGCAGAATACCAATTTAAAGTGAGGTGATAGCATGTTCCAATGAATTTTGTTTTTTGTACAATTTTTAATGATTCTTTGGCAACAGGAATGCTATCAAATTCAAGTGATTCTCGATAAAGTAAGTGGCTTCTTTCAAAGTGTTTGTTTCTTTGAAAATGTTTAATCAACCGCTTGTTATCATACTGAAATTATCAGCATGGAAGTTAAGTTTCTTATTGAAACTATGCATCGCAGATGTGGCAGACTTTTACTCAAATCCGTATCATCCATAGTAGAATAAAAGTAAATAGTTGTGCATGAAGCTGAGTGGCCTTGTGGTTTGGCATGTTGCATTCACGATCCTGGGGTCGTGATTTCGATTTCCAGTTCTTAAGCAAAACACTTCATTTCACGTTGCTCCAGTCCTCTCACCTGTAAACGTCTAACCCTACAACGGACGAGGTTTCAAATCAGAGGGGGTGTTGTCCTATTCGCCGAACCAGCGAACGGCGTCATTCAAAGCTAAATCAATTCGAAGTGTATTGTGACCAGTGATACATAACTACGCCCGATAGCTTGTTCCATCACGTGATCAAGCTAACCTGATTGTTCACTTTGTTTTAAATATATTTTGTCACAATTTGTGACTGAAATCGTATTTCAGAACCACACAATGCGTGTTTGAGCATTGCATCATCATCAATAACATTAAAAAAGGGAAATAGAAGCAAAGTTAAGGGAATATGTCGTGAAGATTTTGATACCCTTTTAAAAGTATTTCACTTCTTGCCGCTCTATATTGCTTCTGAGATTTAACCCTTTAGCATTTAAACCGGCCATATCCGGCCAAAAGTATTCTGCCAGTTTTATGTTCAAACTGGCCAAATCTGGTCTCTCACACCAAACCTACAATATCGTTTTAAAAATTAACAGCTACCTCATCAAAATCTCATACCTATAAGATAATGTATGATTAGTTCAAAACAATGTAGATGAAAAAGCATTAATTTTGGCAGAATAATGCAAACATTTACAAAGCCTTATTGAACACTATTACCCATACATTATATTTCAAATGCTTGTCATTTTATTATAAAGACATAATTTCAAAATTGCTTTCGAAGTGTTTTAATGATTATCTGATCATTTTTCAATGTTCTCCCTCTCCCAGGCCAAGCTTCGTTATGATCCTGTTGAGTTGGACCCTGAAGACATGTGTCGTATGGCTAGTGAAGAGCCACAGGTGAGCAAGCAGAGAATTTCTGTTTTCTTCTATTGTATTTTATATTATTTTGAATATTGTTCTATCTTCCTCTGACTCTGTATGACAAATAAACCACAACTTTATCTGATAATATGTTAAAACAACAAGAGTAGTTGACAATTACATTAAGATTCTAGATGGAACATGAGGCCTCTGTCTGTTGTTAATGACCATGGATGAAGGTCCTAGGTGTCTACTCCACTAGGACAGTCTGATGCAGGCTCTGCTACACAAGCCACACTTGTAGGCTGTCCTGGTGCTGTTTGAGTTGTAGTAATGACTTACAACTGGTAACTGTGGCTCCTTGTATTGTGTGAATGCCATAGGTGAAACTGGAATATTGTCTCTAGTGTGTTCTATCTCTCCAGTATCGAGTGTTCAATAGGATCCAAACCTGGGCAGTATGGTATGGAAGACAGGTTGTTTCCTATGCAGTATGTTCTCTCTCTACACATCACTGATGGATCCAAACAAACTGCATGGTTGTTACAGTTTGGCACCAGGGCTGTTATAGGAGTTGCCAGAACAAGGTTGTACACAACATTGAATTTCTTCAGAGGCTCCGACTTCTAATTTTATTCCTTCAGGGTTTACACTCGAAGCCTTTCCTATGCAAGGCAATGGAGGTTTGGAATCAGGATTTTCTTTCTCCTAGATGGGTTTCCCAATACTCAGGCTAATGAGTTTTGTCTGCCTGACTGACTTGCTAATTTACCATAACTGGAACCCTGATGCTTCTACTCTGGGTCAGAATAGACCTTGGAACAACAGTGGCTAAGAAGCAGTTCCACACTCTTCAAAGCCATGGAACTCCCAAACTAAGGCCCTAATACTGGATGTAGTTTAATGTCACACCCAGGACTGGACCTCATTCCACCTATATAGTGATTTGAATTTGTGATCTTATAGAAATGTAAATTTATGTGAATCTGTTGTAATGTAAGAAAAATATACAAAGGGGTGCTGAAAAGTTCCTGGCTTTGGGTAAAAGAAAATACAGGAGGATCAGTTAATTATGATTTTATTCAACATACTCCCCTCTCAGATTCATGCACTTATTGCAGTGGGCCTTCAGTTTTTCCAAGCCCTGTAAAAGAACTCAGAAGGTTGGGCCTCCAACCAGGACTTTCAGGAACTTTTTAGAACCTCCCTTGTAAATGTAAGTATATGGTTAAGAAATCTGCTTGTCGACCCTGTGGTTTTAAGTTTTGTCCCACTTTGTGGCACCTTGGGCATATGTCTTCTACTACAACCTTGGGCATCTAAAGACTTGTGAGTGGATTTGGCAGAGGTAAACTAAAAAAGACCCCCTGTATCTATGTGTGTGTATGTCATCATCATGATTGCTTTAACATCCACTTCCCTGTGCTTGAATGAGTTGGACAGCATTTCTTCAAGCAGATTTTTCCTTCTTGTGACATGTGAATAGTTGTAAATGAATGTCACTGTCATACAAGCCATGTCCTTTGTTTCCAGCTGCCCATGGAAAAATATTTCTTTCTAGAAATATAAGTTGATCTGAATATGTGATAGTAAAGAAATATAAATTGGTATAAACATTATATTATACCTCTGTTTATATTATCAACGTCGCCTTCCTGGCACTTGTGCCAGTGGCACGTGAAAAGACATTCGAGCGAGTTTGTTGCCAATACCGCTGGACTGGCTCCTGTGCAGGTGGCACGTAAAATACACCATTTCGAGCGTGGCCATTGCCAGTACCTCCTTACTAGCCTTCGTGCCGGTGGCACATAAAAGCACCCACTACACTCTCTGAGTAGTTGGTGTTAAGAAGGGCATCCAGCTGTAGAAACTCTGCCAGATCAGATTGGAGCCTGGTGTAGCCATCTGGTTCACCAGTCCTCAGTCAAATCGTCCAACCCATTCTAGCATGGAAAGCGGACGTTAAACGATGATGATGATGAATGTTGTGGAAATATTATTTACTTCTGTCCAATCTCTGTCTTTTATGCTTTATTGTCATAAACTTATTCATGGAACTTTGTAGGTCCTTGCCAACTATTCAGTGTCAGATGCTGTTGCTACCTACCACTTGTATATGAAATATGTTCACCCTTTCATATTTGCTCTGTGCACCATTATTCCGATGGAGCCCGATGAGGTAAGATTCTTAATCATTACTTTTAATAATGTTTCTCATTAAATTACAGATCTTCTTGTGGTGTTCATCTGGTGTTTATTTTTGTGTGAAAGTCACAGTCAAGTCAGTTGCCTGGAAGAGCTTGATTATATGTGAGTGTGTGTGTGTGTGTGTGTATTGATAATAAGGAGAATGACTAATTTGAACATTCAAATTTTCTTTATTTCCAGTTAGCATATTCATAATAATTGTCCATGTGTTTCTATTGTATTAATTGCACATTGTTGCATATTATATGCAGCAATTTGTGCATTATTTGTACAATCTCTTTAGGATATATAAATATGATATAGTTTGGAGAGAAATTTTCCTGTTATTAGTTTGAATTAGGCTTTACCAAGTTTTACCAAGCCTAATTCAAACTAATGACAGAGGAAAATTCCTCTTCAAACAATGTCATATTTATATACTCTGAAGAGATTGTACTAATAATGTATAAATATGCAACAATATGCACTTAGTACAATCGAAACATGTGTCAGATAATTATTATGAATAAATATTTTTTGTTTTGCAAGACTTTTGATGTGAAATCGTGTGTTGAAACAGATATTGTTGTATTTGGGGATGGTCATGTTGCCAGTTTAACATGAACAAAGAAATAAATAAAAACAAAATAAACGAACATGTATTAACAGAGGATGCAGATAATACAGGCACTCCCCATACACACACATGCACTTACAAAACATAGACACACATAGAGGGATACGCATGTGTAGACACACACAATAGGAATACAAAATGGCTGATCGTTAGCAAGGAGGGACACATAAGAAAGAAGAAAGCAAAGGACCACTAATGAGGTCACAGAAGTGTGACGAAAGAACTCTAGCTGAAATATGATTAATGTAATGTAATATAAATAATATAACGCTGAAGCAAATTAACACCAAATATACAGTGCGTGTGTTTTTATTGGGTAAACTGGCAACATGACCATCCCCAAATACAACAATATTATGAATAAGCTTACTGGAAATAAACAAAATTTGAATGTTTAAGTTCTTCATTCTCCTTTTACACTCTAAGTAACCAAGAAATAAACTGTAACTTTGGATGAGTATTAAAGAAAGTTTACCATAAAACACACCATCTGAAGGAATTTTACATAGAAATTCAGTATCTGCCTGGATATCCCTCCTCTTACTTTGTGTGTGTGTGTGTGCCTGACATTACTAACCAAGAGACTATTTTACAGTGAAGTGGCAAAAAGCAAGTGCATACAAGGTGGGCAGTAAAAGCACTTCAAAGATACGTTCAAAGCCTCATTGAAGTGTTTTCAGATCAACCCCAACACCTTGGAAGTGCAAGCACAAGACTGCCCTGCCTGACATAGCTGCACCAACAGAGGTGCCACCTCCTATGAACAGAATAAGATTGCAGGAACCCAAAGGACACATGAGATGCACAAGTCCAGTCAACTCCTTGCCTTCATTCCCAACAAGCCACTGGTGCTTGATCTATGACAAACTGTTGACCACAGCCAGATGCACTGTGACTCATCTTCTTCCCCCATGTGATGTCTTTGGTCATCATCAACAACAATGGACAAACATTATTATATAATGTGTTTATGTGGGAACAGGCATGGCTATGTAGTTAAAAGTTTGCTTCCTAACCACATTGTTTCAGGTTCAATCCCATTGTGCACAGAAAAAAAAAAATCTTCTTTACCTCTAGGCTGATCAAAGCCATGTGAGTGAATTTGGATGGACAGAAACATTTCTGCTCACTTTATCATGCTTGATTAGTGATTGTTATCACTTCTGTCAATAATTTGTCCACTCACTTTGTGGCTTTGAAGCTATATGGCTTAAAAAAGAAAAAGGTTAGCATCAGGAAAGGCATCCAGCTGTAACAATGCCTCAAGAAATATTTGTCTAACATGGAAAATGTTATTTGCATGTGTGTGTGTGTGTGTGTGTGAACAGACATGTTCATGAATAATAAAAGGACAAAAATAAATATATGAACAACCTATATTTCTATTAGTAAACATGTTTATTTTTTGCCCTTTATTGTTAATTTCTGCTAGTTAACAATCTATTTGTGTTACTCTTTTTTTTTTACCCAAGGTCTTGCGCAAAGGTTCTGGGACACTCTGTGAAGCCCTCTTGATGGTGCAGGCATACCATGCTAATGTTATCTTCCCTAATAAACAGGAATCAGTTCTGAATAAACTTACCCATGATGGACATTTACTTGACTCTGAGACTTACGTTGGTGGACATGTTGAAGCTCTGGAATCAGGTGTCTTCAGAGCAGATATTCCCTGTCGTTTTAGAATGGTAAAATATTTTCTGTTTGTTTTTCTCTTTTTCTTTAAATTACAGGGTGGTCTTTGTTTTGTCACCTAAGCAGACTGGAGTAAACCTTTGTCTTGACGTGCTCTATGGTGTATTTAGCAGGGATTTTCATAGTTAACCCCTGGAAGTAAATTTTACCTGCTCAGCGGGTATATTTGCTAATTCTGGATCTGTATTTCAGTACAAATATATACAAATATAGGTGCAGGCATGGCTTCGTGGTAAGAAGCTTGCTTCCCAACTAGGTTCTTCTGCTATAGCCTTGGGCCAACCAAAGCCTTGTGTGTAGATTTGGTTGACAGAAACTGAAAGAAGCCTGTCATGTGTGTGCATGCCTTTGTGTCTGTTTGTTTCCTACCACCTCTTGACAACTGGTGTTGGTGTGTTTATGTCCCTGTAACTTAGTGTTTTAGCAAGAGACCAATACAATAGGTACAAGGCTTAAATAAAAAGTAATGTGATTCATTCATTCAACCAAAAAATTTTCAAGGTGCTGCTCCAGCATGGCTGGAACAAGTAAAAGACAAAAAGTAAATATAGATTGATACCAACTATGGTATTATCCAACCATCTCATCTGCTGTCTACATCTAAGTCTACTGTTGATTCACCTTGATTGTAAAGTGTGCCTGCAATTTTTCCTCAGGTAGTCTAACCGCATGCCCTTAGTACTGGATGAGTGACCTCTCAAAACTGAGAATTTATGGCTCAACCTGAAGTGACTCCGAGTGATGTTACTCCTCTCTTTCTTCAGAGAAACCCTATCTTGGCTGCTTTTATTCATGGTCATACACTTTCATTCATCACCAATGACATATAAAATAAGTAAATAGGTATAAGAGTATACTAGGATTGAAGTATTAAACAAGAAACCTTTTTGTGCTCAGTCTAAAGCACTTGATATTTTTTCTGTTGCAGGAACCTGATGTTGATATTTGTAGTACTTACCATATCTTTAGAAAGTGGTGAGCTACATGTGTGTGTGTACCTGATTAAGATGTTTCTGGTACTAATGATATTTTCAGAAAGGAATCAAAACTCTGTGTGTGTGTGTATGTATACAAATGAAAAGTGGATGAAAATATACAATGACATTAAAAGAATTGTAATCTTTTTAGTAAAAATAAGACAAAAGCAAATGTATTTCATTTAGGTATAAGGTGGCATGCTGGCAGAATTGTTAACATGCTGGGCAAAATGCTTCTTCACATTCTAAGTTAAAATTTCACCAAGGTTGACTTTGCCTTTCATCCTTTTTGGGTTTGATAAAATAAGTACAAGTTGAGCACTGGCTTCAATGTAATCAACTTACCCCCACACCTAAATTGATGGCCTTGAGCCAAAATTTGAAACCAATATTTCATTTAGAGATTTTTTTTTTTGTAGTTGCAGCTTGGAGCTGCAGCCATGCTGGGGCACTGCTATTTTGTTACACTGTTATTATTGAGAGCCCTATCTAATATGTGGCATTTGGTGAATAAGGGAGTTTGATGTCACTACCCTCATTTGCATCTCTTGCCGCGAGGTAGGTTCATCTGGGATTCTTAACAGGAAGAAGTCCAGTTTTAATTTGAAAACACCTATATTCATTTTGTGTAGGTCCCTCAGGCTCTTTGGGAGAATATTAAAAAGCTGTGGGCCCCTGAAACCCAGGCTGTTGCAGTAACTGATTTTGAAGCATGATGGCATTACTGGGATCTTTGGCACTGTGCAGTGTCGACCCATTCTGGCATTGGTCTAGCCTTCAATGCCAAAATTTGGCACAATCCATTCCAGGATCTTCTAGATATATATTACTGCATACCTCTCCCACCTTCACTTCAGGGAGTAGAGTCTTAGCTGTTTCAGCCTTTCCCAGTAGCTGAGGTGTTACGAGACGATCTTCTTTGTGAAGCTTTGCTGGATTGCTTCAAGGTCCGCTGTTAATTTTACACTACTGGGTGACCATAGCTGGGTGCTGTATTCCAGGCGACTGAGGACAAATGTCCTCCATAGGACCATCATGGTTTCCTTCTCTCTGGTTCTGAACGTTCTCAGGAACCATCCAGCCAGTCATGTGCACTTTGTTGCCATCCTGGTAATGTGCACTGGGAAAGAGGTATCATCACTCATGTCGATACACAGGTCCCTCACTGATTTAGGCTTTGGGATTGTAATCCCCTGTAGACCAGTGTACCCTGTCAGTATTATATTAAGTTTTGGACACTTGTAGCACAGCGCTTGGAATTTTTCAGCATTAAACTGCATATTATTGTCCTCAGCCCATCTGTAAATTGAGTCCAACTGCTGCTGCAAGTGTGCAACATCGCTGGGGTTCTGTATTTTCTGCAAGACTTTCATATTGTCTGCATAGCTAGCAAAGGTGGCTATCCGGGCAGCTGAAGGCATATCTGAGAGGTCCACTATGAAAAGCAGTGGTCCCAAGAAAGTGCCCTGTGGAATACCACTCACTATTTTTATTCTCTTTGAGGTGGCTCCATTGGCCACTACTGCCTAACTTCTATCTTTCAGAAAGTCATGTAACCACTCTCCAACTTTTCTAGCTATAACAAGATCATGCAGTTTGTGGCATATCATACCATGATCCACTTTATCAAAAGCTTTTGCAAAGTCAGGGTGTATTACATCCACATTTGAGTTGTTGAGTAACTGCCTCATCACCCAGTTATAATGTTGTAAGAGCTGGGTCAGGCAGCTCCTACCTGGTTGAAAGCCATGCTCAGTAATACTCAGCAAGTTATTTTCTTCAAGGGATGCAATTAGTTTCCCTCTGACTATCTGTTCCATGACTTTGCTGATGTGTGAAGTTAGAGATATAGGCCTGTAGTTTTTGGCATCTGCTCTGCTTCCTCCTTTATGGAGTGGGCATATTATTCCCTCCTTCAGTTTGCTTGGCAGCCTGCCATTTGCAAGAAAGCTCTGGAAGAGAATCTGTAGAGGTTTCACCAGGGCACACTTACCCAATTTGAGGAGGATTGCTAGGAAACCATTAGGACCAGCAGTTGAGTTATGCATCCAACTCATTTATGGCTTGTAGTATATCTTCTTATCTAATGTCGATGTAATCCATCGTAACTGCCTTACTGGTAATAGGTGAGGTGGCAAAGAAATCCATTGGTTCATTCACTTGTCTGTGTTCCAACGGGGTGGTAAAGGCACTTTTGAACTGGTCATTCAGTACCTCACTGATCTTGGTTAGACTATCTGTGAGGGAGCCATCCTTTTGGAAGAGGAGTCCTATTTTGCGATGTATGGAGGCTGTTTCTTTGGCATAAGTGAAGAAGGCCTTTGGGTTTGACTTAATGTTTTTTATAACCAAGCTTCTTTGCTCTCTCTCTCACATGGGATTATTGCAGGCTTTTTTCAATTTCCATCAGTGTTGTTTTCAGGCAGGACCTTTCACTACTTTTGGAATGTTGGTTGAAGCAATTTGCAACGTTCATCTGTCATCTCATGAGGATCTTCCTCTCCTTTGGAATCTTGTTCTTTTTTATGTTGGCCTTGTGCTCTGGGACATATTCCTGGCATATGGTTTGCCTAACAGATATAAAATATTCTAGTTTCATGCCAATGTTTGGTGTGAAGAGACATTTCAGCCAGTCTTGTCTGAGGATCTCTTTTTGGATCAATTTCCAGTCTGCTTTGTGGAAGTTCAGATTG
>JAOPJW010005814.1:32790234-32807940 GCA_027122535.1 Octopus maya
GCATCCAGCTCCATTTTTAATGTAAATGTTTATTTCTACAGTTTATCTCAATAGAAATGAATCTGTATTTTTTAAGTTGCCTCTACATTTTACACTGTTCTTTCCCTATAATTTCAGAACATCAGATGTCGAAAGAAGAATCCTCAATAGCCACCATATTTTAAAGACTAAATGAAAATATTATACAAAACACATGTATAACATTGTTTCTACAAATCTTTGGAAGAATTCTTGTGAAACATTTGCTCTGAAATAAAATTATTAGCCAAATTTCTGAACATTATTGACTGAAGTGTGAAAAAGAGAAGCTTGTGTGCTAATCAAAGCTTGATAAATTCATGGAAATTTTGTGAAACAAAGATAACAATGGACAGAAATCCAGTAGTAGAAGTGTATATAAGGAATAAAGTATAAAACAAAAGCAAGAAGAATATATTGACTGGGATTTGAGAGGAAAAGTAATGGATAAGAGTGAGAAAATTATTTCCCCTCAAGATATAATAAAAGAGATGAGATCTTATGACTGTGATATCTGTAGAAAGTCCTTCTCTCGGAAAAGTAACCTGATTACGCACAAACGTACTCATACAGGAGAGAAGCCATATCAATGTGATATCTGTGGTAAATCATTCCCTAAAAGTAGTAACTTATCTAGACACAAATATATTCATACTGGAGAGAAACCATATCAATGTGATATTTGTGGGAAATCATTCTCTTTAAGAAATCATGTTGCTGTGCACAAACGTACTCATACAGGAGAGAGATCATATCATTGTGATGTCTGTGGTGAATCATTCACTCAACATATTCACTTAACTTCACACAAACTTATTCATACAGGAGAGAAACCATATCATTGTGATGTCTGTGGTAGACCATTCTCTCTAAGTAATACTTTAAAGAAACACATACGTATTCATACAGGTGAGAAGCCATATCACTGTGGAATCTGTGGTAAATCATTTTCTCAAAGTTTTAGTTTATCTGCACACAAACGTATTCATACAGGAGAAAAGCCATATAATTGTGATATTTGTGGTAAATCATTCTCTCAAAATACTGCCTTAGCAACACACAAACGTATTCATACAGGAGAGAAGCCATATAATTGTGATGTTTGTGGTAAATCATTCTCGCAAAGCAATAGCTTAAAGAAACACAACTGTGTTCATACAGGTGAGAAGCCATATTGTGA
The DNA here is from genome assembly GCA_027122535.1 of Octopus maya. Taxonomy (NCBI): domain Eukaryota; kingdom Metazoa; phylum Mollusca; class Cephalopoda; order Octopoda; family Octopodidae; genus Octopus; species Octopus maya. The sequence continues at coordinate 32,791,433 of JAOPJW010005814.1, forward strand.
CATTTGTGGTGAATCATTCTCTCAGAATAGTAACTTAACCAAACACAAACTTATTCATACAGGAGAGAAAGGAAAAATGTAGTTTGTATAGTTTCTTGTTTGCTGTATTTGTTTAATATTCCTGTGTTTTATGCAATGGAAATTATTTCCAAAAATTTTAGTTTTTTGTTTTGTTTCTGCAATATTTATCTCCCACTCCTTTCTTGACCACTCATGCATTATTCTTTCTTGATTGTTGCATCTTGTAATTATAATATGTTTATTGTTTATTGCCTTTTAAATGTTTCACTCATTAAATATCTTATATAATAACATAAGTTACTAGTTTATTTTATTTTCAGGAATATTGTAAAGTTGTCAAATATATACATAAGCAATGGCCTGAAATATAAAACAGAAGAAATCGTAAAGGAAGAACATAAGGCATTTGTATAGTTTAATGCCCCAACCAGACTGATTCCTTGTTAGTTTCTGAATAAGGGTTTCTTTAAACTAAACTTTGCAGAGATAGGTTTTGAAGTGTCCAAATGATAATTTTCATAAAATTGAGAGACAACATTTTGGAGGAGATTCCTGACTATCCATTGTCAACTCTGTTCCACTTTGATAAACTTATCCAATTCTTCAACATGTCAGGTGAAATTCTGGTCAATCTAGAACATTCTCCGATAACCACTTCTGACATGTTGCAGAAGTATGACAAGCACTAAAATGTTGTTGCTACACATATAGCCTTCTGGCATCTGGCAGTATCTTTCTTCAGCAAGGTTTCTCCACAGCCTCCAGCGGGTTCAAGTAGCCATCTAAATGGGAACTCACTCCATATTTAGTATTGTGGGGTGGCATGACACACATGCCGGATTGGCTACATTATAACCAGAGAACAGGATAGGCAGACACTTGTAAATGCAAAGTCTTTCTCTGGTAAAGAATGGTCTTTAAAACATAGGTTAGCAGTTAGTGACTTGAGACTGAGAGCAAGAAAGTAATTTCAACCAATCTCGAACTGAAAGTCCTGGAAGTTCATGGAACCTGCAGACAGATTTAGAGATGTACTTTGATGAAAAGAAGGAGAAAGAGAACAACTGGAAGTTCTGATGAGACAATCCTTGTAGAGCTGCAGAAGAAGTTTGTGGTTGGTGTGAAATATCAGGTAGGTGAAGGATGACATGATGGTGGAACAGAGAAGTTTATAGAGCAATAGAAACAAAGAAGCAGTCTTGGAAGAATGGGAGCAATTGGTAGCTCAAAGAGAAGCTGGGAAACAGGGCTCTTTAGCAAGGAATAAGCAGAATAAAATGTGGTATGCAAATATTCAACAGGTTGATGACCAAAAATATGGAGTATTCTGGTTTGCAGAATTTGACGTATGGGATGTGTGTGCATGTGGAGAGAGAGACAATAACAAAGTTGCATTCAGTGATTTTGAAAAGAAAGAGGCATGGAAGGGCAAATAGGAAATGCTATTCAAAGGTTAATGTTTTAAGACGATTGTCAAGATCAAGAGCAAATAGCAGAAGGACCTTGACTCACACAAAATGACTTCCAGGCCAGTTGCCAAAAGTGGCAGAACACAACTAGTTTGGGAACATTTTCATACTACCTCATATCCGTATGAAGTAATTTGATCCTGCATTCCAGATCAGGAAGTAAAACTGTAGCCTGAATGTTTTGGTAGACTTTTCCCCACTTTTTTTCTCTGGCTCTGCACTCAGAAATTTATGAGAGCCAACTTTCTGATTATCCATTGTCCGCTTCTTCAACATGTGAAGTTAAATTCAATTCAGCCAAGATAACCTATGAAATATCTTTTGTTACTGTGACCTAGCTTAACTAAGAAATTTTTATAAAATTGGAACAGTAAATAGAATGCTTTCTTTTGTCATAAAAGAGGCAACATGCCTTGTCTCAGTAATGTTGTCATGTCAGAAACATAAAGATGTGCTTTTGTCCCTTTACTTGCTGGCTGTTACAAATGTAAGATTTCTCTCTTATCCTGTCTACTCAGAAATATTTACACAATGGATAACAACTACACCCTGTCTTTATGTATTAACTCAAAATAATTCTTTAGCTGATTATTCTAAATGAAAGCAAGTTTACTTATGATCTATTTCGAGTGTTATTTATTCCATGTATGATGAATTTAACAATATGGATTAAATTTGATAGTTTGCATAAAAGTAACATAAACCATATTATTCCATCCAAGAATAAAAATATATTAAAAGACCAAAAAATATCTAGATTATGTCTGGGAGACAGCAGTTTACTCAAAGTAGCCACCCTCAGCTTCCACCATGGTCTCAAGACAGCTCTAGAACCTGGAGTCAGTGTCCTTCCTTTGTGTCTGAAAATATTTTTCAAGCACCTCCTTGATCTTGGCTACCAGCTCAGCATTGCTATTGAAACAGAGCAGTTGGTGTTTTTCTCAACTGTACCTCACAAATGATAATCCATGAGATTACAATCAGGGGAATTAGGCTTGGAGAAGTGGTAGAAATTCACTGACAACCACTTCTGACTCTGTGGAAATATGACAAGTTGTCAAACGTTGCTGCCACATGTACAGCCTTCTGGCAGTATCCTTCAAGGTTTTCATCACAGGTTCACGTTCAATCTGAATGGAATTTAACATTCTAACATCATGTTCAAAGATGTGGGGTGGCATGATATCATCTTCACTGGAGACACACTCAAAGATGAGCCTGTTGCATTCCTTCCTGCTGGTCATGACTTTGTAGTCTCTGTTGCTGCTGTACATATTAGGCTTTATGTCTTTTACAGTGTTCAGAAAGTATCGAGCAGCAGTCACAATGTCAGCATTTTTTCTATCTAGTTCTCGTCATCATGATACAGGTAACTCTCTTACATTATTCAGCTGAATTCTAGTCCTGTTAGTTAATTATTTTCTTTTTTGGACTACTACTCTTTATGCTCTGCCAGAATATTGACTGTTCACCAATACATAAAGATTTTTTCTGAAAACAAAGACGTAGAATATTGTAAAATTTACCCTGAACATCCTGTGTGCCAGTTTTTATAATTTACAAACTTGCAAACTGAACCTGTGATCTTCCATAAATAATAGTAAAAAAGAAAAAGATAATTATCATCTCAAAGAGGAAGGCATCCATAAATAATAATAAAAACAATATAATCTTCTCTGAGAAATAACTCCACTTTTAGATCTACTCTTTATCAGTCTCTCTCTACCAGTCACCACACTTTTTATGTTTCGTTCTCTCTTAATACATGTCTTATCTCTCACACATTGGCTTCATTTTGTTTAAAACTTCCTCTTCAAATGTTTGCTTTCATTTTATCACAGCTATCATGTACAAATCCTGTTTTCTAATTTGGTAAAACGATCAAACTTGAAACCTGTCTAACATTTTTCTAGAAAAATTTCTAGAATAATTTAATCACAAATAGGAATTCAGTGTGAAAAAAGTATTTTAACGTATGAAGTTTGAGCATTTTTAGTTACTTTTGAAGGTTCAAAATCTGTGATGGCAACAAAAAAGAACTCTCTTTTCTCTTTCATTTTCACTTCCCTCATAGTAAACTATTTATCTCACACTCTCTCTATATAAAGTATACAGCTATTGTTGTGTGTGAGGAATATTTATTAGAGCGACAGTGTGATTTAAAAAGCATTCAGTAAAATATAATTTATTTTAATAGCATACTTTTCTGTCTTCTGGCACAAATCAGTCAATGTTGTTGACTGTATTTTAGTTGAAGCTGCTGTATCTATCGCTGCTGTTTCCCATTGAAGCATATCTGCTTATTCCATTATTACAATCAATATATATCCATTATTAGTGTTGTATGTAAAACTATACAGATATAAGAATATATCTGAGTGTGTGTAAGTATTTCTGCATATGAATATAGGGTTACGGTTAGGGTTTATGTGTGGATATATATGTGTTTGTTTGTGTATATATATACTTATAAACTATGTGACTGCTGATATATATACATTTGTATTTCTACACAAAATTTATTTATATCGCTCTCCTTCCCTTTTCATTTATTATCCGTGATGTGATGCTTCTAAATATAAACGATTCATCCAAATGTATTTTGATATTATGAAAACTGTTTCTAATGAGAAATGTCTTACATAACACGTTAATCATTCTAATTGCAATCAGAAAATGAAACATATGTGATGGAAAATAAACAATACCAAAAAACATTTCTGTTTTCCTGTTATGTATATACGTATATGCACACAGCTGCATCTGTGTGTGAGGGACTTTGTCTCCATTAATATTCACCGGCATCGTTTACTTGCGTTGCATGTTGTAACCATGTCTAGGTTCCTTGATATGTACTAAAATACTGCACGATCTTTGTGAATGAAGGGCTCTTTGAAGTGGTGGTTTCGGTTTCCAGTCCTCCATATAACTTTAAGTCTGTCTTTTGCATGAGCGGCTGGGAGATTTATTACTTGACTTGGAACAGTTGGCAGCAGAAAGGGAACCTAACCACAGAAACCTCTGTCCCCAAATACTCGTCTGACTCTTAGAATATTGTATGGTAACACTTCAAAAACAATAGAACACGTGTGGGGAGGCGTGTGCGCTCGTATGTGTGAGTTTCTAATATCTAAGAAACACCGTCTTGTTTCTCCTAGGCGCCCTCATCACTATCATCATTGAGCATCTGCTTTCCATGCTGAAATGGGTTGGATTGTTTGATAGGATCCGACAAACTAGGCGACTGTGCCAAACTCTACTCTCTGCTGTGGTATAGTTTCTATGATACCATGCCCTCAGTTCCAATAATACTCTACACACAACGTATATGAATATTCTGCAAAATGTCGATAAAATTCGAGAAAAGTTGCAATTTCAGATCAGAATGTTTGCAAAATAAATTCAAAATTCGTAAGAAAGTATTTATATTGAAAATATCACAGATGTAATTTATCTTCAGAATGTGGATATAGATGGAGGGATGTAAAAAGCCTTTCTTTAAAAGTATTGTGTTTCTTTTCATGTATGAATAAATCAAGACTTATTGATTGATGATGAGGGAATTTTGACAGTAAACCATATTATTTCATGCTGTAAGAGGCAAGTAAGTAAAACAAAAACCTAAAAAACAGAAACAATGAATGGATGAATTGTTGCTGTGAATAAAGCCAACAAAACTAACCCCACACCAGTTGGGGATTGAAATGTTTGGTTTTGTTCTAATGAATTGTCACATTTATGCAGTTATGTTTCCATGTGATTACAAACATGTCTCATGAAGACATTACAGTTGCGTTCTTCGTTCAAAATTCACCGAGGTCAACTTTGCTTTCATCCTTCGGGGTCGATAAATTAAGTACCAGATGCGTACTGGGATCAATCTAATCGACTGCCTCTTTTCCCCAAAATTTCGGACCTTGTGCCTAGAGTAGAAAAAAATTAAACCATTACGTTCCTAGAATGATCTAACATGGATATTACGGTTCATTAAAAATAATTGGGCCAAAATGGCAACAAAAAAAAATTACCAGAATGAAGAAAGAACTGGAATGGCATAGTGAGCAGTGACGTATTACAACGTCAGATAAGATGGTCAATACAGATGAATAGAAATACTCACATAAACACACAAACATAAATTTATTACAATATACTAAAAATTAAAGGGATTTAAACAGAGACAGATACCTTACAGACAGAAGACACGCATGCGCATTGAATGTGATTCTATTTGATGTTGGTATCCGGTTAAATGACCTGTGCATGAATTTCTCTTAATCAGCTGATAATAATAAATTTAAAATACTTAGAATGCATTTCTCAACTACCACAAACACATATAACAATACTATCCTTAATGAAACATTTCCGTAAATGTTAAACAGTACTGTCATTTCGTGTTTTTTGTGGTGGTCGTAAGTTGTTGCAGGATTGTTGAATTGTTGAATTTGCTGCCATTATTTTGTTGGGTGTTTTTATAAAACATTTTGTTATCTGCGTTTGGCAGACTTTGTGAACGTTGTACCCCTCTGTGAGGAGGGGAATTATTTTATTTTCATTTGCGTCAACTGTGGGAGTTATCACAAATAATGTATTGCTCTTCTGTAGATGAGAAACCCGCAAATATGCCCTCTGGGGAAATTATTACGAAAGCTGAATATGTCCTCCATTCAGGAGAATAATGTTAACAAGAAAACGATGTCCAGTCCTGAACCAAAGTGTGATGTGAACATGTCGTCTACTGTACAACAACCCAGTGAACAAACAAAGAAAATTAACTTTGCAGCAGCTGGAATTCAGAGGCAAAATTTAAATATAGAAGCAGCAAAGTTGATACAACACCAAAAATGTTCGAAAGGGAGGGGAACGATATAAAAGCTATCTTTCCTGGTAATTTCATAGACAATGCAGCCAGGAAAATAATTGTTTTTAAAAGCCTCATCATTAAAGACAAAGCGTCAAAGGAGGAAGTAGAAAGTGTCTACAGCCTATTTGGCAAGACATTCAGTTCATCACAAGAAAAAAATTTGCAACAATTATTGTGTACTTCAAGAGTGAAGAAAAGGCAAAGGTACACTCAATGAAACCGCTCAAAACCACAGATATAGTACTGCTGCCTACATACCTAAGCAGATGCACTTCATGAATCACCATAGAGGATATTCCACCTGAAATTGATGTTACTTGGTTATGTGTGGTCCTTAGAATGGGTTTAGATGATGAAATAACTATTTTAGAAGCGTCCAAAATACAACAACAGAGTTAGAAGGGACACGGTGTCGAAATTATTATTCAAGCGGGACCAGAAACACTCGAGGAGATTGCAGAAAACATTATTCTTGGGAAGAGACAAAACTTCATATAATGGCCGAGAGTAGGAGACCTCGATGCTTTGAGTGGTGAAAAGGTCACATTCGAGCCAGTTGTCCTACCCACCCGGCTGAAGCAGCAACAGAAGCAACAACGAAGACTGTCGAGCACAAATTACAGGAAGAAATGCAGTCACAGGAAGCCGACACCCAACCATCCAGGAATAAGGAAATGAGCGATGACTGGACTGTGGCAAAAAGAAGGGAGTGGCCAAAAGAAAGAACAATAGCCCCACCCCTCCACCTCCAGCACAAACAAGTAAAAACACCCTCTCCTACAGGCACACGTGATGCCCCCCCCCCAATCCTGAGACTCACAAAACAATAACAATGTCTCTTCCTCCTTCCTCCCACCTAATTCACAAAAGATATCCACCCCTTCCAGCCCCGAAAAGGTTCCTCACTACTTCCCAACTGAACCCAATATAAAATTCGTTGTAATCAGGGCAAAAAAGGACAGTCTAATTGCAAAGCTTAAAAAAATACCGGATGACCAGCAATATAAAGGACATTACATAACCCTACCTGAAGGGATATTAATACATATGATGGACAGAATGAACTACAACATGCTAATTTCCCAATTCCCCAATGACTTGGGCCCTCTAAGAAGGGACTTTAATGTGTCCATGTATGAGGGCCTAGTCATTGAAAGGAACAAAATGTTCCATACAAGACACAGAAGAGAAGGGAGTATAATCCCTTCTCCAACATTAGGTAAGCCATTTTATGGATACACTTACAATAGATTGTTTAAATGTGCCTGGTCTGGGATCGGATAGGAAGCAAGATCGCTTCCTAAATGATCACAGGTCATATCAACTGGACGTGGTAGTGGCCACGGAAGCCAGGCTGAGTGGGTCACGGGCTTTTTTCCCCCATCCTGAGCAGCTATGAGAAATTCATTTCTCCACACCGACCAGGGGGATGGGGTGATGTGGTTCTACTCAAGAAAAACCTAGTTTCTGAGACAAGCACAATATTTATCGACCTGGAAGGCAGGCTGGTCGTTCTTGATGTGACGGTCAGCAGAGGTAAGACTTTCAGATTGGTTGGTGTCTATGCCCCCTGTGGAGCTGGACAATCTGATTCTTTGAGAAACCTAGAGAATTCTTTAGGCATGCATAGATTGTGTTGGCTCGAATCCAAATAGAAGGGGAAACCCATGCCTCACTAACCTGCTCACTTGTTTTCAGCTGGCAGACCGGTGCAGACTAGAATTCCTGAACGCTCCAGAGTGGACATAGACAAATAGTGACGTGTCTTCTAGATCTTATCTAGACAGCATTCTAGTCAGACGTAAGGATAAGAACATAGTTAGTTGTTCACAGTTTCATTATATCAGTACAGTGACTACAAACTTGTGTCCTGTACGCTTGTCTAAGGTTATGCAAACAAGGTCGTGGTTAATGGAAACTCGATAGGTCTCTTTTGACTGATGAGGAGTACAGGAACCAGATTATTGACTCAGTGAAGAGGTTTCTGACTGGCACCATTATTAAGAACAAATGGTGAAGAACCCTCAAAAGAGCTGTTCAAATCGAGTCAATTAGATATAGTAGAGAGCTAGCAGATAGAAAGAAAAAAGTAGAAAGGGAGTTAGTCAAGGCTTTAGAAGAGGCACTGAAAAGTGGCATTGCATCCCAAGTGATGGCTGCGAGATTGGAGCTCAACCAACACTTCGCGGCACAACATGAAGGGTGCATTGTCAGGGCTAAGCTACGTGCGATGGGTCGAGAAGGGATTCGCGCTGCGAGATGGGCCCATGCGGTAGAAGCTCAACATGGCAGGATAAGGTCTATGTCTAACTGCCAAGGGCAAATGGTAAACGAACCTGAGGAGATGTGCAAGGTTTTTCGGCTGGCTTTTTGGGAGAAGCGGTAGACTGAAGCGCAGGGTGGACCCTACGGACTTCCTCGCTGGTTTGCCGCGTCTCTCGGTGCAGGATGCAGAATGTTGTAAAAGGCCGATCACAGCTGCAGAAGTAGAGGACGCCTTGTCGGATTGTTGCGGGGACAAGTCGCCGGGACTTGATGGTCTTTCCTATGAATTTTACAAATGTATGCCAGACTTGTTTGGGTCCTACTGGCATGTGTTTTTACGAACTGGCAACAGAATGGGTCCATTCCCAGATCTGTGAGCCGGGGAGTGGTGACACTTCTAAGAAAGGACCCAAACAAGGAGGATATCATAGATAACTTCCAGCCCATCCCTCTGCTTTACGTAGAGCTGAAGATTCTGACCAAGGTATTAACGAAAAGATTGGCGTGGATGGACTGGTAGAGGAGGCACAAACCTATTCCATTCCGGGCAGTTCCATAGATGAGAATCTCAACCTTATACACTATATGTTAGAGTGGGTTAATAGGGTTCCTGGCAAAGGTGGGGCACTGATACATTTAGACCAGGCTAAAGCATTCGATAGGGTTGACCATCTGTATCTGGTGATGATCCTTGCGATAGTCGGGCTGGACGGTAGTCGGGCTGGACGGTAGTCGGGCTGGACGGTAGTCGGGCTGGGCTGTAGTTGGGCTGGGCCCGATCTTTCGTGGTTGGATCATATCTTTGTACAGTAACATTGATTCGATCTTTTGGGTGCGCGGTTTCTTCTCGAAACCGTTCTCTATCAAGCGCTCTGTTCGTCAAGGATGTCCGCTCTTCCCCCTTCTGTATGTGCTGGCTCTTGAGCAATTACTGCGCAGGTGAGAAGGTTTGAGTGTCGTCCCACGAGATCTAGGTTTTGGAAGATAAGTAACGGTGTACACCGATGACATCACCATCATCGTATCTGAAGCAAAACACCTACAAAGGGTAGGTGAAGCTGTTAAAGAATATGAGGCGGTGGCAGGAGCAATAATTAACCACGATAAGTAGGTCGGCTTGCAGCTCGGCACCCGAAGAAGAAAGTCGATGCCGTCCAACAGCGTCTTCAGATGTTGGACAGACGTTCCGGTGAAAATGCTCGGGGCTGGTTTGGGCTAGACCTCCAGTTGAAAAACGATGGGCGGGAGGTCACAAGCAGGGTGACCCGTCTAATCCAGACCTGGTCCGAGTGATGGCTATACCTGAAAGAGAGGACGAAATTCGCAAATGTGTTCAGCGCATACGTGATCAGATACTGCCTGACCATCGTGCCTTGTCCCAATTCGTTGCTAATCAAGATGGAAAGACTGCTCTTCTGCTTTTTGTGGAAGGGCAAAGGACTTCTTGTAAGGCGCTCTATCTGTTGCCAACAACTGCTAAAAGGTTGGCTAGGGATGCCATGGTTAATGATGTGCAGGCACGCGTTAAGGCTAAGGCATCTCTGGCTTTATCTGGATGGTCAACGGGTGTGGTCTCCATTCGTCAAACTGTTGCTTCCTAGGTTCACTAGATTTAGTGAACTAGAACCATGGATCAGACGTAGAGCAAAGCTGGGTGTCTTGCAGGCCGAGTGTCGCAAGGCTCTTCTTGCTCTTATGATGCACGGGCAATGTCCTTTTATAGCGAGTTAGTAGAGGCTAAGTGTGACGACGCACTGGGGAAAAACCCTGGGCTTCGACGAAGGTCAACCAGCCAGCCTGTTCCAAAGGACATTCGGGCCAAGACCCCTGGATAACTTCCAGAGGTCCCTCGCCAGGCATTGTTACCGAGGACCTTTACCTGTTCTAGATAAACTGGCAAGGCATGGTGCCTCATGCTCGCTCAACTGCCCATGCCACACGCATTCTTAGAGTGTTTGGGGATTTTAGAGCTGCTGCTTTTCGTAGAACAATTGCTGTTATGCCTTGGAAGAGTACAGCTGTCGTCCGAGTCAGTTATAAATATTGTTGCACTGCCCACTCTAAACAGAGAAGGTAAGGTTTGTTTTCTCATTGTGGCCACTGTAGCAAAAGAGGCTGTATGGAAGACAAGAATGAAAGGGATGATGACAGGTGTCTTCATTTCTGGCCAAAGTTTGGTAAACTGGTTTGTCTTCTTTCTACAAAGGAAGATTAGGCTAAAAAGGAGATACCTGTCATCGGACACGTTTGATAAAAGATGGAAGCAAGTGGTATGCCTGTTGGGTATGGAATTCCTACGTAAGTGAATCCATAAAAGTTTAATAAGAATCGGCTTAGTGGAGGAGAGTGTCTTGCAGGGTTGTGATTGTTCCCCCACTCAATGGTACCGTGTTTCTGTTTGTCCCCTCATTCGCTATATGATTTCATTATTTTTTAAATGCATCTTTGTGTAAATCCATTCGTTAACCTGAAGCCGTCTCCATCTTGTATTGTCCCCTCTTTGTTTGGGCCTTGGGCCTTGAAATAAAATTCCGTAAGAATTAAACAATGAAAATATTTAATGTTTTTAATCCTGGAGACTTTCAGTTTTTGGAGCCCCAACTCTTTGTGTTTTTTCTCTCTTTTATGAATAAAAGATGTCCTTCATTTGTGTGGGATTAGGCTGCTATTTCTAGCTACGAAAGAGGTATTCTATGATTTGGTTGATATTTGTATCCATGTATATTATTTGTTCGATATTTGACTGTTATATCTAGGTATGGAAGCTACCTTTTGCACCCTCCGTTGTTGCCTGGTTAGTTTGTTGTGTGAGAAATATTCTTAAATACGCTCCAACCACTGAAATGTTTGGAAACCAAAACTTTATTTTAATTTATCGATTGTTTCTTGCAATTACTACCGATGTGTATACAACTAATTTGTAATTTATTTCCTCATTACTTTCCAAAAATAAAATGTTCTTAAAGTACGTTACGGGTGGTGTAGAGAAGGGTTATATAGGAATTTGTTCTGAAAAGAAAAATACAATTGAATGGAGGTTATGGATAATCTATACACATCAACTTTATTTCTTCGTACTTGTAGATTTATAATTTTGCTGAAAAATAATGCTGAGTGTCAGATTTGCTCATCCCCATAAGTTGGATATTATTCGTTTTGAGTGGGGAGGTTGTTTTGAAATTATCTCCATTCACACGTTTGGAAATGATGGGGAGGGAGAGTCAAGAGACATTTTATGAAAAAGTTACAATTTGTAGCTAATATTTTCTGGCCAAAACAATTTATTATTTTGTGTGTGGTGTCACATACATCCCGCTTTTTAGACTCTCAAAACAATTTTTTCCTTGCCTGGGTGGTTAAACTTTACTGTAAATCAATACATCATCACCATCATCATTATTTAATGTCCATTGCCTTTGCTAGCATGGGTTGGATGGTTTGCCCAGAGCTGGCAAGCTGGGGAGTTGCACCAGTTTTGGCAAAGTTTCTACCACTGGATATCCTTCTTAATGCGAAACCACTTTACAGTGTGTGCTAGGTGCTTTTATGTGGCACCACACAGGTGCTTTTACGTGCCAGAAGTGCTTTGCAGCACCAAAGGGACTGGTTTTAACACTTCTGCTGTAAACTGCAGGTCTTGTTGAGTACAGCAAGGTGCTAGGCATATCGGTCCTTTGTTGTCTTATCTGAATGGTTCAGTATCCTGAGGTCATTGTTCAGTACTTCTTCCCATATCTTTTGGGTCTCCCACTTCCACATTCTGCATGTGTGTGAAACTGTCATATACACCACACAAGAATGGCTCTATATAATGTTATTTAAAGAAACGTGAGATTAAAATGGTAAATGAGGCCTGAATATTGATGCTGTTAATTAGTTGTAGACCAGTCAAATATTTTTGTGGGGATGATATACATGGCCTAAACATAAGATATGATTCATTACATTTATGAAATAATTCTCATCATCATCATCATCATCATCATCATCATTTAATGTTCATTGTCCATGCTGGCATGTGTTGGGCAGTTTGACCAGAGCTGGTAAGCTGAGGAGCTGCACCAGACTCCAGTCTGATTTGGCATGGTTTCTACAGCAGGATGCCTTTCCTAAGACCAACCACTCCAAGAGTGCCACCAACATGGGTATCATTTGCATGGGTGCCTGTTGCCACGACTACAATTTCACTTGGCTTGATGGGTCTTCTGCTCAAGCGTGACATATTGCCAAAGATTTTGGTCATTTGTCATTGCCTCCAAGAAAATTTAACTTCACTTCAAAATAATTTAGAGGACACATAGGATGACACCTATTTGAGTTTTGAGTTTCATTCATTTCTGATACAGTCTTCTCTATTGGATTCATCCATATTTTATGTCAAGAGCTATTTTACAGATCAAACTATTGCAACATGTACAGATGGGTTTCTCTTCAACCTGCATACCAATAACTACTTTCCAAACAGAACAACACATATTCTTTAGCTTAACATAATAATCATTTATTTGAACAATTGTTCACTGTTCGTTTTAAGTGTTCTTCTCAGTAACGATTTGTTGCTGTTATATCTCTTTAGTAATAATATTTGTGGTTGTTAACAAAGAAAAAATAAATCCAAGAATTTGAGTCCAATTCTTGGACACAGCACAATTAGTAAGAAATTATCATGCTGTAATTAATTCTCAAACGATACGTAAAAAGATTGTTTCTTCATGTGACGATGTCATAAGAGAGGTGATCTGTTGACTGTTATCATATAAGTAGCTTAGCTTGTAGTCAAATTAACCCTTTAACTGTGAAATGGTTATTCCAGAAATTATGTTAAATATTTACCCAAAAGCTTAAATTGGTATTTTCTGCAATTCATGCCTCAATAAACTTGACAAACCTCAATAAAAAATACTTTCAAATATGGCATTTTTTAGTTTCATTACTCTGAAAGTGCTTTGCAGTGAAGGGTAATGAAATTTTGAGTGGATATATCTGATTTTCAGTCAAAGGGTTAATGTGTGTGTGTGTGTGTGTGTGATTTTTGTGTGCATACTACTACAATTACTATTAATAATAATGTGCAGCAAATAATATTCTGCTCAATACCACAAATTTGCTTACCAGTTGCTTGAACTTAACCAGCTGACCACAAGCAGAAGTAGTGGGGAGTATCATAGCCACGTGTTGAGAGGGGTTCTTTGGAGTTTGAAGCATTCACTTCTGGAAACGTGTGTTTCATTTATCATCCTTAAAAAAACCCTTATTCAAGCACTCTCTGAGCAGTCTGTGCTATTCAACCCAAAGAAAATTTGAACTGGGCCCCCACCTGCAAAGTCATGCGCTTTTTATTTTGATATGAAGTCATTGTTATTTTTGTGCTTGGAGCGGACATTAGTAGTAGTCATGATGGGTATATTGGGCTTTGCATATTTGTACCCCAGTGTCATTTTGATGACATGCACTGATTTCTCACTCGATAATATTTTTCTTTTCGGAATGCTGAATGGAAAAGTATGTTTGGTTCCAGTGACACAGACAAAATCATTGTCAAGTTCTCCAAAGTCTAAAGCAAACATCAAATGGGATAGTGGTTCAGAAGCAAGAGCTTTTTAACAAATCCTCTTATCACATCAAGAGTGTTTTCATAAACTTCAACTGAGAGAAACAATCTGCAAGGATAAATTCCTGAAAATCATCTTTTCAGAGTATTATGAGTTTAGTGTTACTGATTCATGTAACTGGATCATGTCTTCTTCTTAGTTAATCTGCAATTTGAAGTATTGCCTCTCTCTCTCATTCTCTCTCTCTCTCTCTCTCTCTCTCTCTCTCTCTCTCTCTCTCATGATCTCTCTCTCCCTCTCTCTTTCTCTCTCTCTCTCTCTCTATCTACTCTTTTGCCAACCACTCTCTCTCATCCAATACAGAGATATATATTATGCAGATTTCCATGCAGTTGAAATCTAAGTGACCTGATTAGTAAGATTATTTTGTAAGGAGTATATAAACCAGTAAAAGTCAGGGGATGCAATGGCTGTAATCCTAAAGATGATAAGTGGTTAAATGAGTATATTCACATCTCATATCTTTTGAAAAGCTTTTGTGCCACATAAAAAGCACTCAATACACTCTGTAAAGTAGTTGGTATTAGGAAGGGCACCCATCTGTCGAAAGGAAACCAAAACAGACACTGGACTCTGGTGTGGCTCTTGGCCTTGCGAGCTCCTATCAAAACATCCAACCAATGCCATCATGGAAATTGGATGTTAAATGATGATGATGATGATATATACCAGATGCTTGTTCGTTGGAACGGTTGACGCAGGCGCCTAAGTGGTCAGGAAGGGCAGTGAAGGTCCTGGATGAAACTAACCGTCCGATCAGGTAGTAGTAGTAGTAGTAGTAGTAGTAGTAGTAGTGACCGTAACCTTGTCGGAGGAAAGGGGAAGGTCCCATGGCCTTCAAAGACCTGTGGGACTGATGTCGCTAACGTTCCGCTGAAACTGTTGTAAGTGGACATCTGTGGAGAAACACGTGTGCAGGGGGTGCCTTCCAGAAGGAGAGGGGGGTGGCAGAGATACAAACACTGGACATGGCGGTTCAAACATGTCCTAGATTTTTAACACAAGGAAGCAGGATTTGAGGGAGATTTGGTAACTATTTCCAGTAATTCGAGAGACCCACATATGTTGGCTGGTAGTAGTGTCGGCGATGGTGGTAGTGGTGGGGGTTCTTCTACAAGCTGATATCACTGGTTCGTGCACGCGTGTGTGTGTGTGCTACCAATGTATTGACATACATAGCTCCCTCCCCGACACATCAACTTCGACCAAGATATTTGAAAGTAATCAATACAATCGACAATACATTCTTCTCATACAACTGATACCCTCTCTCCCTGAGGATAGCATTTCATTACATACATACAGACATACATTTCATAGAGTGGCTGTGTGGAAAGAAGCTTGTTTACCAACCACATAGTTCCGGGTTCAGTCTCACAGCATGACACCTTGGACAAGTGTCTTCTGCCATAGCCTCGGGCCTTGTGACTGGATTTGATAAGTGGAAAGTGAAAGAAGCCTGTTGTGTGTATGTGTTTATATATATAGATATATATGTCTTTGTGTACATATTTATACATACATACACAGACAAGAAAAATCTTTACAAATATAATAAAAATCCTACAAAGAAAAAAAAAAAAGAAAAAGAAACGAAACAAGAACCCCACGACTCCCTCAGAATGTTTTATTGAAAAAAAAAAATTTATATCATAAATAGGGGGAAGTAATCCAGTAAATGGTAAAAAAAAAAAGCAGAAAAAAAATATGAAAAAAAAAAAACAGAAGGAAAATACGAAACTTATTTTCAGCAATCTTGGTAAGAGCTTCTGTTCTTCATATCTCAGAGAAATATTTTCAAGTTCTACAGAAAAATTATATGGTTATATATATAAGTGGTGTGTGTGTGTGTGTGTGTGTGAATTATAATTTTCTGAGCAGTATGTTTGTATGAATATAGGTGTGTGTGTGTGTTGGTGTGATAACAATGGGTTGTATACCCACCTCATAAATACACACATAAATGCATCCATTTTATATATATAATGTATGTGTGTATACATATATATATATATCAAATCAAAGTTTTGTACATTAACCATATGTAATTATACAGACACATATATATACATGTATGTATGTATGTATGTATATTTAGTTGCGTTTGCAGAGAATGGAAATTTCACATACTTGTTTTGTTTTGGAGTTTTTTTAACATGTATTTATGTATGCCTGTTTCCATGTATGTACATATGTGTAGGCATGTATGTATTTTTTGTGTATACCACTTGTAATTTCCATGCATGTTTATAGATGTGCCTGTACATTTATGTT
>JAOPJW010005814.1:32830717-32840922 GCA_027122535.1 Octopus maya
CTGTGGAGTACTCAGCCACTTGCACGTTAATTTCACGAGCAGGCTGTTCCGTTGATCGGATCAACTGGAACCCTCGATGTCGTTAAGCGATGGAGTGCCAACAACAACAACAACAATATTTGGGTTTGAGGAAAAAAAATTTTCTTTATGAACGTTCACTACCTCACAAATACTATATCAGCTAAGCAAATGACTTTCCCTAAATGCATTAAAAACGCTAAAACGTCCGGATCTTTAGTACGTTTCGTTTGTGTCAATTTCCGGATCTTAGTACGTTTCGTTTGTTCCCACTCGCTTTTTGCTTTAACCCAAAATTTTTGTTGTCCACTTTCATCTCCTGTTAAATCGCGCTTCGCTGTAATACAAAGGCACTCCTCACGAAACACTGAATTATATGATTGTAACAGGTAAAATAAAACATATATTTTAATTTTTAGTAATTGTCTGTGAATGTGGATTAATTGAAATTTCCTCTCAAACGTGAAAGTTCCCAAGTTTTTCTTTTTATATTGTTTCTTCTTAAATGTTATTAAACTGGCCTACCTAAAAAACTACTCCACTCCTGTCTTCGCTTCCTCATAACTTAGAGTGAACTGAATATTTTAAAATGAAATGTTCTACAAATACTTTTCGGGATTGTAGATTACTATTATCTCATGAATTTAAAGTGAAAAATACAATCGGGCGCGCACACATACGTACATCACATATTTAAGAAATTTCAAGTCGCATTTTGTTGACATATTGGATGTAGGTCTATATGCTGGTTCAGATGGACTATATGTAATCTGAACCTTCCCCCCCTTATTTAAAAATTTTTGGGGGGATTTGACTGCTATTTCTAGCTACGGAAGGGAGATGTTTATGATTTGTGCGGGATTTGGCTGCTATTTCTAGCTACGGAAGGGAGATGTTTATGATTTGTGCGGGATTTGGCTGCTATTTCTAGCTACGGAAGCTACCTTCTTCCCTCTCCGTCGTTTGTTGTTTGTGTTTTAGTTTGAGAAAGAATCTCAAATATTTTCCAACAACTGAAGTGTTTGGAAACCAATTCTTTATTTTAATTTATCGATTCTTTCTCAATATTACTATCGATCTGTGCCCCAACCAACTTGGAATTTGTTTCCTCCTATCTTTCTGAAAAATGAGGAATTTGAAATTAAATTATCTGAAAATACCTTTTTTCGATTGTTCAGAAAAGGATTCTGTTGGAATTTGTTGGGAAAAGAAAAATACAACTGAATGGATTATTTATACACGTCGAATTATCTTCATCACGTACATGAAAATGATTCGGGTGGGGTGGCCACTTATGGAAATCTGATTTCCACCCGCTTTTAAGACACCGAACCCCATTGTAATTCTTGGGTAGAATAATGTAGGATACCGTCCTAGAAGGATGGAAGTAAAGGGATCAATTTGTTTTTGTTCATATAATAAAATATAAACTTTTATTTGGCAAAATATTTTTAGAGGAAGAAATGAAAGTGAAAGCAAAAGTATAAAATATGAAATTATAAACAGAAAAGAAGGGAAGTACTCCACCAACGAAACAAAGGAAAGAAAGAAGTGGGGAAGGATTAACCAGACGAAGCGGGTGGGGAGGGGGTTAATCTTTTATATTTTTATTGTTTTTTTCTTTCTTTTATTCCTGTAAAAATCTGTTGCTAAATAAAAAAAATCTATATCCTCTGAAAGTGAAATGTCCTTCAAAAAGTATATTTTACGATAGAAACCAGAAGTAATTTACGAATATTTGATGAAACCACTTTGATATTCAATTGGGGAAGTTCCTGTGTGGGTCCCAGGAACTTGTATATCTGTCAACGATTCACTCTGTTTTGTTGATCCAAATGATGACAGCATCCATAGACAGACGATAAAAGGGCGATGGAAGTTCATGAAGAAGAAAGGCGATGACATGGGATTACTCTTTCATTTGTTTCAGTCACTTAGCCATGGCCATTCTGGAGTATTGGCTTTGAACAAATAGACACCAGGACTTATTTTTGTAGTCTAGTACTTATTCTATCGGTGCCTTTTTGCCGAGCCACTAAGTTACGTCAAGTATGAAATTTGTAGTAAGGGATATGGTGAAATTGGACAGCTGCTCCTTTTGTGCTATTATTATATTTTGACAATCTTTATGAATCGTTTTGAATCGAAATGTAAAGGGATGAGAAATGGGTCCAATAAAACAACTGTAAACGTTCAGCAGAATGGTTGGACAAAAACACAGTCCAAAAAGCAAAATTCATCTAAAGAAGCTGATGGTGTGTGTTTGGTGGTCTGGCTCATGTGTGATCCATTATGATTTGATTAAACGTGGCTCATCAATCATGACCAAAGTATACTGCAGCCAAATGGATCAAACTATGCAGAAACTTTGATCAAAACAGCCTAGATTACTTAACCTTATCCACTTCTATTTTATTGCAAGACAATGCCTGACCACAGAGGCAAAACTTCAGGAGTTTGAGTTGGAAGTTCTCCCTCATCCACCATACTCACCTGATCTTGCCCCCACTCACTACCACTTCTTCCAGAATTTGGATCACTTTTTCATAGGGAAAAAAATTTAGTTCCAATAATGCATTCCAAGACTTCATTGACTTTAGATTGCCAGGCTTTTACAGTTCTGGGCTGGACAAGCTACCACTGAAATGGCAAGTGTATCGACCATTTGACCATATGGGTGCATACTTTGATGTAGAAACTCTGCCATATTAGATTGGAGCCTGGTGTAGCCATCTGGTTCACCAGTCTGCAGTCAAATCGTCCAACCCATGCTAGCATGGAAAGCGGACGTTAAACGACGATGATGATTAGCAAACTTTTTTTTTTTCTTTTCTACAAATGTTCATGGATGGAATGTCTGCAATCACATGTCTGCTCCTGTCAGAACAGACTGGGATCTAAACAACAATGTTAAGTTATATTTCTGGAGAAAGACTAATGTTAGTGTCCACCATTCTGTAGTTTTTCTTTTCAAACTGTTACACAATGGGAAGGTGTCAGTGTAGTTTGTAAATATGGAAGCTTCACACAGGATCCTATGATGTCAATTTTAATGAATTAAAATATTAAGTTCATCCTCATCTTTTAATGTCTGTTGTCCATGATGAAATGGGTTGGACGGTTTGAGCAGGGCTGGCTCAAGAAGGGGAGCTGTAGAACACTCCAGTGTTAATTTTTTATGGCTTCTACGGCTGGATGCCCTTCCATATCATTGTTCACTGAGTGCTATTATGTGGGACTGTACAGGCACTTTTATGCGCCACCAGACAGTTGCTTTAATGTAGTGGCACTTTAACATGGCACTGCATGTCCAATTTATGAAGAAAGGTTGCCAGTGATTTAGGCCACTAGAAGGATGAGTTTGAATACTTCTCCTGTGGAGTATGGGTCTTCTTGAGTAAAGTGAAGTGCCAGGTATCTTGGTCTTTATCATATCACCTGAAGATTTCAGCATCCTGAGTTTGCTCATCAGCACTTCATCCCATGTCTTCTTGGGTGTCCTGCTTCCACATCTTCCATCTTCTTTGAGAGATCGGCACTTCTTCATGGAACTGTTGGCATCCAGCTCAGTTGTTAAAAGAAATGTTTGTTTCTACAGTTTATCTTAATAGAAATGAATCTGTATTTTTTAAGTTGCTTCTACATTTTACACTGTTCTTTCTCTATCATTTCAGAATATGAGAAGACAGGAGAAGCATCCTCAATATCTACCATGTTTTAAAGACTAAATGAAAATATTATATAAAAGAGATGTATAACATTGTTTCTACAAATCTATGGAAGAATTCCTGTGAAACATTTGCTCTGAAATATTGATATTAACCAAATATTTGAATATCAATGACTGGGTTGTCAAGAAGAGGAGCTTGTATGCTGATTGATGTTGGATAGATTTATAGAAGTGTTGCTAAACAAAGGTAACACTGGACAGAAATCCAGTAGTAGAAGTGTATGTAAGAGAGAGAAAATTATAGAATTGATTTTCCCCTGAACACATGAGAAAAGAGATGACATCATATAACTGTGATATCTGTAGAAAGTCCTTCTCTGGAAAAGGTCACTTAACTATGCACAATCGCATTCATACGAGAGGCAAACAGTATCACTGTGATATCTGTGGTAAAACATTCTTTCGAAATCGTAGCTTATCTAGACACAAATACATTCATACGGGAGACAAACCGTATCACTGTGATATCTGTGGTAAATCATTCTCTATGGGTATTACCTTATCTAGGCACAAACGTACTCATACAGGGGAGAAACCATATCATTGTGATATCTGTGGTAAATCATTCTCTGAGAGTGGTACCTTAACTGGACACAAAATTATCCATACAGGAGAGACACCATATCATTGTGATATCTGTGGTAAATCATTCTCTCAAAAAAATAACTTAACTACACACAAATATAGCCATACAGGAGAGAAACCATATCGTTGTGATATCTGTGGTAAATCATTCTCTCAGAGTGGTCACTTAACTGGACACAAAATTATTCATACAGGAGAGAAACCATATCATTGTGATATCTGTGGTAAATCATTCTCTCAAAAATATAACTTAACTACACACAAACTTATTCATATGGGAGAGAAACCATATCATTGTGATATCTGTGGTAAGTCATTCTCTCAAAGTAGTACCTTGTCTACACACAAACGTATTCATACAGGAGAGAAACCATATCATTGTGATATCTGTGGCATATCATTCTCTCGAAGAAGTCAACTTACTGCACACAAACATACTGATACAGGAGAGAAACCGTATCCTTGTGATATCTGTGGTAAATCATTCTCTCAAAATAGTGAGTTAACAAGACACAAACATATTCATACAGGAGAGAAACCATATCATTGTGTTATTTGCGGTAAATCATTCTTTCAAAATAATGGTTTACAGAAACACATTCGTGTTCATACGGGAGAAAAACCATATCAGTGTGATATTTGTGGTAAATCGTTCTCTCAAAATAGTGCGTTAACTCCACACAAGCGTATTCATACGGGAGAAAAACCATATCATTGTGATATCTGTGGTAAATCATTCTCTGTGAATAGAGACCTGGCAAGACACGAACGTACTCACACAGGAGAGAAGCCATATCATTGTGATATCTGTGGTAAATCATTCTCCCAAAGCGATGCCTTAAAGAAACACAAACGTATTCATACAGGAGAAAGACAGTATCCTTGTGATATCTGTGGTAAATCATTCTGTGAAAATAGTGCCTTAACAAGACACAAACGTATTCATACAGGGGAGAAAGAAAAACTGTAGTTTCTTGTTTGCTATATTTGCTTCATATTCCTGTGTTTTATGCAAAGGAAATTAGGACTAAAATATTTCCAAAAATTTTAGATTTTATTCTTTTGTTTTGTTTCTTTCCAATATTCACCTCCCACTCCTTTCAATTTCCTTTCCATAATGTAAGGACCTCTATACCAGATCTCCTGTTCCTGACAACCCTACACATTATTCTTTCTTGAATAGTACATCCTGTAATCACAGTATATTTTATGTTTATTGTCTTTTAATTGCTTCACTCGTTAAATATATTATACAATAACAAGTTATGAGTTTTTCATACACAAGAATATTGTAAAGTTTACATAGACAATCACCTCAAGTAAAAAAACAGAAAAGACCACAAGGGAAGAATACGAGCCATAAGTGTAGTTTAGGGCCCCACACCAGACTGATTCCTTGTTAGTTTCTGAATAATGTTTTCTTTAAATTAAACTTTGCAGAGGTAAGTTTTCAAATGTCTAGATTAAGATTATTTTCATAAAATTGAGAACATTTTGGAAGAGATTCTTACTCTCAACCCCACACTGTTTTTGTCAACCCTAACTTCAGAACTCGGGGGAAACTTACATGCACTTTCATCAACTATGGATCTGGTGACACTCAAGCCAGATTCACTACATTCTTATGAGAAAGCAGGACGAGCAGACTCTTGTGAATGTACAGTCATTCCCAGGTGAGGAATGGACTTGGCAGTTAGTGATTTGAGACTTAGGGCTTGAAGGTCTGAGAGATTTCCGAGAAACTTTGGGATTGTTAAAACAGTTGGAGATGTGATGTACTAATTAAAGCATTGGATGAAAAGGAGGAGATAAAGGACAATTGGAAGTTCCTATGAGGCATCTCATGTAGAGATACAGGACAAATCTGTGACTGATGCAAAATACGGGGCAGGTGAAGGGTGAAGTAATGGTTGAACAAGGAAGTATACGGAACTATAAAAGCAGAGACATCTTGAAGGGTTTGAAAGAACGGGGACAGCTTGTAGCACGAAGAAATGCTAGGAGACAGGTGTATTTAGCAAGGAAGAAAAACAGAAAAGATAACAGGTACGCCAATATTCTACAGGTTCAGGAGCAAAAATCTGAAGTATTCTGTTTTGCAGGATAGTGAAGCAGAGAAAATAGAGTTGTGGGGGGATGTGTGTGCAGAAGGATAATGTCATGCTTGCATTGTAGGATTGAAAATAAAGAGGCATGGAAGGGCAAATAAGAAAGGAAACTAAATATGGAGAATGAATATGAGAAAGTCTTTGTAATGTGAACATATGAAATGGTCCTATATTCAGATGGCTTCCAGTCTTTCATGTTAGATTAATTTTATTCAACTCTCTAATACCATTGACTGTTCACCAATATTTAAAGTTTTTCCTGAATGAAGGAGACATAAAAAAAATATCTTGAAATGTTACCTGAACACCCTGTGTACCAATGCTTATATTCACAAAGTTGCAGACACTGATCTTGTGATGTGTAAAATGTTTGCTGATTAAAGGCATCATATCATTTTATCTCTTATACGAAGTATTTCTGGCCCTAACATTCAGTATATTGCTATCGATATGACACACATTTCATCATCATTTAACGTCTCTGTTCCATGCTGGCATGGGTTGGACGGTTTGACAAGCATCAAATGAGTCAAGGACTGCATTGTTCTCCAGTGTCTGCTTTGACATGGTTTCTATGGCTGGATGCATTTCCTAATGCTAACATTTTTTCACACTGTACTGTGTCCTTTCTCATGTCACTGGCACTACTGAGAGTAGTTCACAAATGAAGAAACCCAGGGAGGGAAGGTGTTGCCGCTATAAGGTAGGTAGTGGTAAGATTATGAGGGAAGTAGGTCAGGTTGTTGTGGAGGAGCTACATGGCTAATCACATTTAGGAGAAAATGTGAGACTGAACTAGAATTATTTTGAAGGATCTCGTGCATCAAGGTGGCACTTGAGGCAGCTGTAGCTGGCAGGAGGAGTCACGGTCTTATAGTGTCTGTGGAAGGGAAGTTGGCAACATCTGTAAGAATTGAGGGAGAGGGGTACTAGAAATGAGGTGACAATTTTGGCAGTTGGGAGCACACACACATAGCTCACCCTACATCATTAATTGGTTCCAGGAAATATGACTTCAGTTGAATTAACTTGTCTCTAGGCTAAACAAATAGTAACTATTCTCAGTTCTGTACATTATTTATGAATGCATTTTCAATAATACATGGTTAATAAAAACCTATTTTAAGCTTGGAAACAACTAAATTTTATTTTTCTATACAGTACAGTATGTGCTAAAATCTTGTCCTTATGTACGGTCATCGATACAGTTGTCTGACTCATCCCAAAAGATCGTGCAGTTGCTACCACTTTTTCACCTTTTTATGACATTTTATCATCGCCAGTTTATCTTCCAGCACTTAACCAGTTTCACTATGAATTTTCGTAGGAGCCATGGGGGGAGCAAAAAAAATAAAGTCACAAATGAATGAGAAAGTAGCCAATAACCAGACGTAAACAAAACTGAATTCAAAACAATCGCAGGAATCACGAGTGACAAAGACACATAATGGTAGATATTGGAACTACAGTGTAATATAAGCTCTGAAAGACTGATATATAAGACAACACAACTGATTTTAAGATTTCATTCACTAAGCTACACTACTTTATGGTGTGTATCTTAACATTTACTGTGCATATTTTAATATCATTTTATATGATTTTATTCTTGTTTACTGTAATATAATTTGATGCACTTTTAACAGTTTTCTCATGATGTTATGATTCCAGTATTTGTGGTGGACAGACATAAAGTCGAGCAAAATGACTTCACTTGATTTTTATTTTTCCACATTATTTTTGAAAACCGGTGTATAATCGAGAATGACTTAAGCCGAGGTTTGCCTGTATATATGTGTGTGTTTATAGACCTCAAAGGAATTCCATAAAACCCTTTCTATTTAGGGAATAAACTTTGGATTACTTCAGAAGATATGCATTTAACTTCAATTTATTTAACCTTATAGTGTTGATATCATAAGTATTATAAAGAATTTCATATGGGCAAACATCTATATATGCCACACACAAAATAAATTCAAACTTTGAGAGAAATTATTTATCTTATAAATATCACGGATGTAAGTTATCTGAAGGTGGTGCTCCAGCATGGCTACAGTCAAATGACTGACACAAATAAAAGAATAAAGATGGAGTGATGTAAAATATAGGGCTGGGAAACTTAACTATTGTATTTTTCATGTATGAATAAATCTAGATTCAATAACGGGTGATTTCCTATTTCATATGGAAGGAATTTTGACGGTAAACCATGTGATTCTCTGCTATAAAAGGCAGGGAAGATGGGTGGGGGGCGTCAAGAAAAGTTAAGAAACTAAACAACACTTTAAAAATTGGAGCCACAACGACTAGATTCATTGTTGCTGTGAATAAAACCTTCGTCAGTTCAATTCCCGGCGACGCGTTGTGTCATTGAGCAAGACACGTCATTTCACGTTGCTCCGGTCCACTCAGCTGGCAAAAATGAGTTGTACCTGTAATTCAAAAGGGCCAGCCTTGTCACATTCTGTGTTACGCTAAATCTACCCCGACAACTACGTTAAGGGTACACGTGGTTGTGGAATGCTCAGCCACTTGCACATTAATTTCACGAGCAAGCTGTTCCCTTGATCAGATCAGCTGGGACGCTGATCTGATCAGTGTCGCAACCGACTGAGTGCCCCTGGATTAAAGCCTAGAAATGAACAGCATTACTTAAAGGGAGATAATTAATGTTTGACATCTGAAATATTTTAAGAGAGGAGATCTGCATGCGCATTGAAACGTGATTCCTAATTGATGTTGACTTCCGGTTCAATGTCCTTTCAATGAATTTCTTTTAATCAGCTGATAATAATAAATCCATTTAGAATTCTTAAAATACGTTTCACAATTGCCATATACACACATATATAAACAACACGATCCTTTATGAGACATTTGCGTAAGTATTAATGAAGATATTCTGTTTTTAATTCTGGAGACTTTCGCTTTTTGGTGCCAAAATTCTTTGTGTCTATGGACATGAGATGTCTATGAATTATGCCGGATTTGGCTGCTATTTCAATTTATGGGAGAGAGATGTCTATGAATTGTGTGGGATTTGGCTGCTATTTCTAGGTATGGAAGACAGATGAGTAAGAATTGTGTGGGATTTGGCTGCTATTTCTAGGTATGGAAGAGAGATGAGTAAGAATTGTGTGGTATTTGGCTGCTATTTCTAGGTATGGAAGAGAGATGTCTATGAATTGTGTGGGTTTGGTGTCTGTTTCTATCTGTGGAAGCAATCTTCTACACTGTCCATCGTTGCCAAGTTTGGAAAAGGAAAAACTACATGTTTCATTTTGTACAAAGTGGAGAAAAGAATTGCAATGGCGATCTCTGTTCTAAAGGGGTGAGGAATAATGTTCCAAAATCATGTCTAGATGTGTATCCCCACCCCGAATTTGTTGTCTCATAACTTCCAGAAAATGGATACTTTTTACTAAAACTTTCAACAAATAATCTCTTAGATCCTGTAGATTGAGTGTACGTAAAGATTTGTTGGAAAAAATTCCAGTGGGGATTGGCAGAGGAGTTTTGGTAAATTCAAACGACCCGACATCTGCCCCTTTATAACTTTCAGGAGAATACCTTCAAACAGTGTGGATTATGATTATTGGGTTGGTGCGTAATTATTGCGACTTGTTTTTCAACAAATTTTATTTAACAAAAGCATCTTTAAATGATGGTCTGATCGTCTGCCAAGCAAATGGGAAGCAGTAATTGAAGTGGATGGTGAATATGCTCCAGAATAATCACTTAAAGATGTTTTTGTTACATGT
>JAOPJW010005814.1:32974291-32985030 GCA_027122535.1 Octopus maya
ATCTAGAACTACATTATCCAATATGGCCTTCCCTTACTAAAAGACTAAAGGGTGTGTGATCTGAAAGAGATTTGATTACTATTTCTATCCAATTGATCAACTACATGATGATCCCTTCTGTAAGGATGGGGCAACAGAAAGATCCATCAGAAAACAATTTAGGTTAACTGGCACATTTTTAGATAAAGTCACTATTGTTGTATTGCTCCTGTAAACCTTAGTTAAGCAGACTATGAACAAAAAGCATTCCAACTAGGACCTTCTGATTGATCATTTTGCTTCTTCCCCCCCCTCCAGATATAATTTTATAAGGCATCTAAGATCACCATATTTGTGCCCCGCTTTCTCTTTTTCTCAACTGGACACACACACACGTATATAAGTGCAGGCATGACTGTATGCTTAAGAAGTTCACTTCTGAATCACTTGGCTATGGGTAAGATTTCAGAGTGCCTTGGGCAAGTGGGTTTGAAATAAACCCAACACGTATGTGTGTGCACACATATATATGGGTGTATGAACACACAGATGTATAATGACAATGTTCACATTCATATTTCTCTGAACATCACCAAACAATAAGTGGTGATATTGTTTCCATTTTTCCTGTTAAATTGTCATCTGGTTTTGCATCTTCAAACACATGTAGAATAAGATATTCCTTACTTGAGAAGCAGGTAAGGGCTAGCAACAGAAAGGGAATCTTGCTATAAAACAATGCTTCAATAATGTGCATTGACACTATGACCCATGCTAACATGAAAAGATGGATGTAAAATGCACACACACACACTCACACACACACACACACACAAATACACCTACTCTTAGTTTTGATAGTTTAATAAAATACAACTGTGCACTAAATTTTGAAATGAACTAACCTCATCCAGGAAACCATTCAAATTAAAAAAAAAAGAAAGCAGGGTGCTTCAATTTCCATTCAACATGGACAGTCAAAGAAGATTGCTTGTGTGACATTTTCTCATCTTCTCTAATGTGACATGATTCTATAACCATAACTAAGGAAATGTCAGTTTATTTAAGAACCTCACTCTAAGAGATCCAGAGTGCTGTTTTGGGTGATGGGGGGGATGTAGTTACCTCTAATTAATTGATATCATTATAGGTCTTCATAGGGAGAAAATGAGTGATGTTTTTTGGGGGATTTTTTTTCACTTGTTTTTGGTTTAACCCCTGCATGATCATATTTTGAAACACACAGTGTATATAAGTGCATTTTAATTCATTATGAAAATATTTAAGAATTTTAAAAAGATTTTATAAAATAGTTTACTTTTCATTATTAAGCTAGTGTAGGGTGATGGATTATCAAAAATTGTTATGATGTCAGACAGTATGCCCTGCAGTCATCAGTTACAGCTCTGATAAAGTGAAGTCAACAGTTTCTGTGTGTTTTTGAATGGTTAAAATGTGTCTTCTATACTTCCATAACTAAAATGAATCTGAATTTTACCTAAAATTATGGGGAAATATTTTGATTAAAACATGATCAGGCATGACTGAGTGGTTAAGAAGTTTGCTTCCCAACCGCATGGTTTCTAGTTCAATCTCACTACATAGCACTACAAACAAGTATCTTCTATTATAGCCCACCTGACCAAAATCATATGAATGGATTTGGTATACAGAAACTGGAAGAAGCCTGTCCTATATGTGGGGGGGGGATGTCCCTCCTCCACCCCACATCTCCTTATCTTGGCATTGCATGATTGTTGTAAATGAATGTAATTCATTTCCAATATTCTGTTATATATGTGTGACCATGGGGAAAATAGTACTTGGCTTAGAATCAGATAAATGTTTGGCAACAAGAAGGGTACCAGGCTATGGAAACTCTGCCTCAATGAACTCTGAAGCATGCAAGCATGGAACAGTTGACATTAAAATGAAGATGATGTGCTTATCTAAATTTTGGAGATGTACTTGTCTGTCAAATAATTTGGTCGGAGACTAACGCAATTACAGTGTGGAAGACTCACTGTAGCAATTCAAAAGCACACAGAACCTGTTAACGCCAATTTTTATAGTAGAACTGTATCAGTGACCTGGCCTACAGACAGTGTGATGAAAATTATGATACCAAATAATAAATAGGGGAATTTAACAGTTTCTGAATGGTTAAAACGAGCATTCCACATTGTAAATTGCAATTTTATCTAAAATTATGAGGAAAGATTTCAATTAAAATGTGAACGATAATACATGCTAAGGTTATTGTAAGATAGAAGTTGAGATAATGCTTGGTGGATTGATATCAAAAGGGTTATGTTAGTTTATTATCTGTCTATTGAATGAAGCAGCAAAAAAAAAGGGACAGTCCAATATGTATAAAATACCAGCAATTTTCTAATGATGTGTATTGAATAATACACATTATTATCCTCTTTTTCAGTGGGGTAGAGTAAGAAAACAAAAGCATTTTTTTCTTCTCTTTGCTTAAAAAAAAAAAAAAGAGATAATACTGCCTATTAAATGTGGACCAACAAGGAAAAGATGCCGAGTGAATAGAAGTACCAGTTATATCTTAGAGCAGAGTAATTTGCTTCATTTCTTACAAATCACTTCAGTCTTACAAGGGTAGAGGAAGGGAGAGAATAGGTGAGTCATGGAATTTATATTATATCCAGGTGAATTTATTCAATCATTCAAGAACAATGGTTGTAGCTGAAACTGCTTGTTATTGCCTCAAGTGAGCCCTGAGGCAACTGATCCATGATCAAAGACTTTCCATCTATGGCCTCCCAAACCTTTTACATTATTATTTTTTTTTTTAGACATAATGCATCTAAGATAACTAACAATGGTTTGAGGGAGACTTGGTGATTCTTTTCAGCAGGATGAGCATTCATGTAGAGTAAAATCAGACATCTGAGAAAACTGTTGATAGTTTTGCATGGCAAGAATTAGAGGAATCTTCATCGCTTTGTGAAGTTGTGTTGGTGGTGGTAGCAGTGGTTTGTACAAGGATTGTTGTTGTTTAGCTCGAAATTAACTCTGATCAAGTGGAGGTGCAGTGGCCTAGTGGTTAGGGCAGCGGACTTGCGGTCATAGGATCGCTGTTTCGATTCCAAGACCGGGCATTGTGAGTGTTTATTGAGCAAAAACACCTAAAGCTCCACGAGGCTCCAGCAGGGGATGGTGGCAAACCCTGCTGTACTCTTTCGCCACAACTTTCTTACACTCTTTCTTCCTGCTTCTGTTGTACCTGTATTTCAAAGGGTCAACCTTGTCACACTGTGTCACACTGAATATCACCCGAGAACTACGTTAAAGGTACACGTGTCTGTGGATTGCTCAGCCACTTACACGTTAATTTCACGAGCTGGCTGTTCTGTTGATCGGATCAAGAGAGAGAACATTTAAGTATCAATCCAAAATCCTCGCTATCCTCAGTAGAGCAGTTTTTTGAGCTGCTGTCCCCATTATCATCATCATCATCATCATCTAACATCTGCCGGGGTTGGATAGTTGAGAGCAGACAAGGCAGTGTTCTACAATATAGACTGCTTCTCAAAATCCGCTGGTGGTTGAGCTGGTCTTGTAGTCTTGTCTGACCAAAGAAACTTTCGATCATTCTAATGTTGTTCTGAAGTAGTCCAGTGTCTTCCCCTGTGTCCATGGGGTTTCTGAACCAGAAAGGAAGTCTTCAGTAGGGACAGATTCTGGCCAATTGGAGGAGAGTTGTTCTCAAGCTTTTCTATCTAGAGCTGGAGTCTGGTTTCTTCTTGAGATGCTGTCAGGGGCCAGACATGGCTGAGGAAGGTTCTTGTTGACACTATCATTTATTTATTGAAGTTTATACTTTCCACAGAAGAAATCTGACTTTTTGGTGTTGTTGACTGAGTGGCTTTGAAGTTTGCTTTGCAGCCATGTGGTTTTGGGTTCAATCTCAGTGCACAGCAAGTATCATTTACTATAGCTCCAAGCTAATTAATGAGAGAATTTCGTAGATGGAAACTGTGTGGAAGCCTGTCATATGCATTTGTGTGTGTGTGTTATTGGTGCGTGTGTTTGTGTGTGTAAAGGTGTGTATATGTATGCATGGAGGAATGCATGCATGTATGTATGTGTGTATGTATGTGCATGTATATACATGTATCAACTATAACATGAACCAAAAAAACATGAACAATAACAACACTCCTCCTCCTCCTCCTACTACTACTACTACTGCTGCTACTACTACTGCTGCTGCTGCTGCTGCCACTGCTACTACTACTACTACTACTACTACTAATACTACTACTACAACCACCACCACCACCACTACTACTACTACTACTACTACTACTACTACTACTACTACTGCTGCTGCTGCTGCTGCTGCCACTGCTACTGCTACTGCTACTACTACTACTACTACTACTAATACTACTACTACAACCACCACCACCACTACTACTACTACTACTACTACTACTACTACTACTACTACTACTGCTGCTGCTTCTGCTGCTGCTGCTGCTGCTACCACTGCTACTACTGCTGCCTCCGCCACCACCACCACCGCTACCACTACCAAAAGCATCAACAACAATAACAACAACATTAGCAATAATAAAACAAGCCATACCCATGATGTTTCTCATTCCTGGTGGAGAAAAAAAGACCAACAAATTTATCTTTGATATTCCTCCATTTCCCAAGAGTAAACAACATATTCCTACAAGCTGTTGATTCCTAAGAGTTTTCCATACGTTCCTTCTGAGACTCTGCAAGAGAAACGAAGCAGAAACAAGAATAAAAGTCAACTTTTATCAGCAAAGAATCGTTTATTATTATTGCTGTCCCTGGTTCCCTCCCCTTATCGTAACTATTCATGAAGAGAGAGTACTGTGCCACTGCATTGATAGCTTCTAGAGTTACTTGCTGCTCTCTACAGAGATGTGTGACTGAAGTATGAATATAACCCACATCTACACATTCACTTAATCATCTTCTCATTCTATCCCCTCTCTCTTTCTCGCTCTGTTTTCCTTTCCCTTCCTTTTTTTAATCTTTCTCTCACTATATTCCTCACACCTCTCTCTCTCTCTCTTTCTTTCTCTCTCTCTGATGGACATTTACATATATCCATACTAGCATATTACCCGTTGCCATATGAAAACTACTAAGTCCACTCTGCTGAGTAGTTGGTATTAGGAAGGACATCCAGCTATAAAAATCTTGCCAAAACAGTCGCAGAAGTGTAGTACAGGCTTCTGCCTGGCAGGCTCTTGTGAAACTGTCCCAGCCATGCTAGCATGGAAGGCGGACGTTAAACGTCAATGATGATGATGATGATGTTGAAATAACTTTGGAAGTATGCTTTTGCCACCATGAGTAATATAAGAAAATAAGGCTTTGCATAATTACAATAATTACAAAGACTTATATCAAATTTCTTGGTGCTTATGCAAAATCCTGAAATGAAAAATAATTTGTTGAAAGAAAAATATCTATTACCTTGAAATAAAATAAGATAAAACAAATTTCTCATTTGTATAACCCCTCACATAAATGATCTCATATTCACTCTTCCTCTTCTTCCTCCACCTCCACCTCCGCATCATCTATTTCTGTGAGTCTTTGATGCTCACCCTATATGTGGAGTGCTCTTTTTACTCATTGCCTGCCATCTAGCCTAGTATCATGCAATCCTCTGCATTTCTATTTTACTCTCTCTCTCTCTCAATATGATGTAAAGCCTGACTGGAGAAACCAACTGACCAGTCAACAAACAAACGAACGAACGAACGAACCAACCAACCAACCAACCAACCAATTAACCAATTAACCAGCAGTTACATTGGTTACCGACATATAGAGATGATGATGATGATGATGATGATGATGATGAGGAGGATGATGATGATAATGATGATGATGATGAGGATGATGATGATGATGATGATGATGATGATGATGATGATGAGGATGATGATAATGATGATGATGATAATGATGATGATG
Source organism: Octopus maya (assembly GCA_027122535.1). Lineage (NCBI taxonomy): Eukaryota > Metazoa > Mollusca > Cephalopoda > Octopoda > Octopodidae > Octopus > Octopus maya. Next base: position 32,980,268 of record JAOPJW010005814.1, read on the forward strand.
ATGATGATGATGAGGATGAAGATGATGATGATGATGATGATGATGATGATGATGATGATGATGATGATGATAAATTTTCTTTCTTGCTCTCCTCCTACATCCAGTTGATGCTGGGACAGTTGTTCCAATCAGATGTTCTCATGTCTGTGAGACGGATGTGTCCCACATTACCAAGAAACTTCAAGTCATATGAACCTGAGTCAAACAATTATTTTAAAAAATATGTAACTCCTTCCAAGTATGTTGAGTGCCACTTTCCTTTGTTTGTCCGTTTACTTGTGGCATTGTAATTGGCTTCTCCTCATTTCCAGGTATTTCAATTTCATTTGTACTTTATCATTTATGTTGATGTTGATGCTATGGGAGGCGCAATGGCCCAGTGGTTAGGGCAGCAGACTCACGGTCATAGGATCATGGTTTCGATTCCCAGACCGGACATTGTGAGTGTTTATTGAGCGAAAACACCAAAAGCTCCACAAAGCTCTGGCAGGGGATTGTGGCGAACCTTGCTGTACTCTTCCACCACAACTTTCTCTCACTCTTTCTTCCTGTTTCTGTTGTACCTGTATTTCAAAGGGACCAGCCTTGTCGCATTGTGCTACACCGAATCTCTCTGAGAACTACGTTGGAGTGTTCAGCCACTTGCACGTTAATTCCACGAGCAGTCTGTTCCGTTGATCGGATCAATTGGAACACTCATCGTCGTAACCAACGGAAAGTCAGGCCACAATGAGTTTAACGGGATTCTACACAGTTTCCTTCTACCCATTCTCATTTACAAAGCTTGGGTCAACTCGAGACTATGGTAAATGAACTTACTTAAGATGTCCCATATCGGTAACGGGTCCCAAACCATATGATTGCTAGGAAAACTTCTTAACCATTCAGTCACAACCGCGTACGTACTGGATATATGGAGATAACAAACGGAATCAGTTTTTTTTTTGCTGTTGATGGTTGGAAAATGAAGCAAATATAGTTCTCGAACTGAATATATGATAGGATAATATAAACTGTATTATATTGTATTATATTGAATTATAAATATTTGCCCATGCAGGTTCGTGGTATTGTAAACTGGTGCTAGTGATATGGAAAAAGCACTCTGAACACGTTGTAAAATGGCTGGCGTTAGGATATCTAGCCGTAGAAACTACACCAAAGCAAACTGGAACTCGATGCAATCCTTGGGTCCATCGGATTCTGTCAAACCGTCCCACCCATGCAAACATAGAACATTGACTTTAAATGATGATGATGATGATGATGATGATGATGATGATGATGATGATGATAACGAGGATGATTATAATGATGATGATGATGATGAATATCGGTTACTTACTCTACCAAGAATGGCCGACAGAAGGGAACTTTTACCACTGCCAACAGGTCCACAGATTCCAATTATTTTTCCCTGAATAAAATGTAAAAAAGAATTAATAAACAAACTGGTTTCCAAACTGGTTTCCAAACTGGTTTCCAAACACTCGAGAAAAAATTTCTTTTAATAGTATCAGTCATTTTGACCAAACTTGAAAGAACAAGAGCGAAAGATTAGTCAAATATATTAGTAACTCAGTCAACTATTGTGACTTAATTTGTGTTTGTTTTGTCTACTATTTAACTGGTCAAAAAACTTAACTGACTTGGGTGCAATTTGAACTCAGAATGTCACAATGTGTTTTTGTTGATACTATATTGTTTTTGAGCTGTGTATTCGTATATATGAATGTGTGAAGAACCGAAAAAATTCCGACTACTCCAACGTCTTTAACAAGGACATTATATATACACTGAATCACAAAAGCAATGCGAGACGTGTGTGACTGTGAAATATGTTTTAATTTCATAATGTCAGGAATAAATTTTGATAAATCTGATAAAGTCAATTTCTTGGATGCACTTTGACCACAGTCTATGAGTCGTTGTCATGTGTTCTGATAGTGGGCGGATCAGAACACATCGAGATTGTGGGGCGTGACATGTTCAATACCGTGTATACCCACCCCCTGGGTGTTCAAATCGGCCATACACCGTCGGTACATAAAGTGCATGAGGCAGTTCACAAAAGCCATTGGCACCTCTCTCCACACCCTGAGGAAAGCTGCCTCCAGTTCCACATGAGTTGTCGGCCTTGGGATCACCTTACTCAGCCGTATCCGGATTTCATCCCACAAGTGTTCAATTGGGCTCACATCCAAGCTGACAGCCAGCCACAGCATGGTTCTGATGTTGTTCTGACGGAGGAAGTCCATGGCCGTGTGGGAGGGAACATTGATCTGCTGGAACGCGTGGCTATGGGGACGCACAAAAAGGGGAACGATGTGAGGTCTTAGGATCTAGTCAACGTAGCTCTGCTCTGTGATATCCTTCTCTCTGCCTTCACCAACATTTTGGAACACAGGGGGCCCAATTCTTTGATTCAGACCTACAGCATCCCAAACCATAATGATTTGGCCACCCCACGCGTCTCTCTCCATGACACATGCGTCTCTGTAGCGTTCACTCTCTCCTACGCCACACCCTTACTCTACTATCCGAGGTGAAAACGCAGTACCATCTCTCATCAGAGAAGACTATCGACACCCATTGTTGATGCCACCAATGTCGGTGCTGTATAACCCACAGTAGTCGTGCCTGACGTTTCTGCCAGCTCACCGTCGTAAATAACTGTTTCAAATTACGGTGCAAGGCCAGTAATGTTAGGGGTAAGGAGCAGTAAGGAGTTTAGTCGATTACATTGATGCCACTGTTCAGCTGATACTTATTTTATAGATCCAGAAAGGATGAACGGCAAAGGTGGCTTCGGTGGAATTCGAACTTAAATATAAAGACGGATGAAATTCCGCTAAGCATTGTGTCCGGCGGGTAAATGGTTCAGCCAGCTCGCCACCTTAATAATGATAATAAGAATAATAACAACAACAACAACAATCCTTTCTACTGGAAATACAAGACCTCAAATTTGGGGGAAGGGATTAAATCGATTACATCGACCTCCGTAAAGCTGAAAGGCAAAGTCGACCTCGGCGAAATTTGAACTCAAAGATGTAGCGACAGATGAAATGCCGCTAAACATTTCGCCCGACGTGCTAAAGATTCTGCCAGCTCGCCGCCTTAACAATAAATATGATGATTTCCACTCTAGGCACAGGGTCTTGAAATTGTTTTGGGGAAGGGGGCTAGTCGATTATATCGATTCCAGTGTGTAACTGATACTTATTTCATCGACTCCGAAAGGATGACAGGCAAAGTCGACATCGGCAGAATTTGAACTCAGAACGTAGCGGCAGCCGTAATACCGCTAAGCATTTCGCCCGGCCTGCTAACGATTCTGCCAGCTCGCCACCTTAATAAATATGATAATTCTTTCTATTGGGAACACGCGGCCTCAAATTTGGGGGAAGTGATTAAGTCGATTACATCGACCCCAGTGCGTAACTGGTACTTGTTTAATCGAACCCGAAAGGAAGAAAGGCAAAGTCGACCCCGGCGGCATTAAAAATAGATATAGTAATGAAAGCATAGAAGACGTAACTTACCTTTTCTACGTTCAATGTTATATCATTAAGAGTATAATTAAGAGCTGAGGCATCGCTTCCAGGTGAGGTGGAAGTCCCAATTTGAAATGTAGCTGTTCGAGAATCTAAAAAAAAACAGGAAAAGAAAAAAAAGACAGTATATATCGATAACAAATGTTATTTAATTAGATTTACTGATTTCTTACTTAAATACGCTATTACACATTTACAGACGGGAATAATGGGAATGTGTGACATTCATAGCTTTCACAAAGTCATTAGTCATGTCCAGCCCACAAAAAAAAAAAAGAAAAAAGAAAAAAACCTAATCGAAATTCATTCATGATCCTCAGTTAGACGTGGACATAAGCGTGGTTGTGTCGTTGGGAAGGTTGCATGGCAAATGCGGTTTCCAGGTTCGATAATACCACACAGTGCCACGGACATGTATATCTAGGGATTAAAATTTAGTAGACATTTATTATGCAGAAGTTTAAACTATGGAATCTATTTATTCAATCGTTATCTTATCCTTGTTTGGTTTTAGTGGAATCCATTTTTTACTGCTTAGTAAGGGAGGAAGGGGCTGTTCTCATGATCCCTATTTTTCAAAAACTCCAAGAGTAGTGAAAGGAAGGAAGGAAGGCATTTATCTTGATACTGGAGAGTCAGTATGAACACTTGCAACAGCAAACTCCACTAAAATTCTTCAAGGATCAGGTGGCGGTGTTAAATCGGGCTACGAATTACATCTAACAACCAAGAAGTTAGAACGTTATAAGGCGAAACAAACACTGCAAGGCATTTTATCTAACGTATTAATTTATTTTATGGATCCAGCAAAAATTGACTTTAGCGATATGCAGAGAACCAGAACTAAATACTGCAAGGAATTTTGCCTTGCACTTTAACCAAGCATTCAGACCAAGTTTGGGGTTTGACTATATCGAGATTTTCTTCTTTTTTTTTTTTTTTAGTTGTCTCGAGTGAAAAAAGTCATGGGCGTTGCTCTTTCTCCTTTGGTTATATCATAAAAGTGGAGGCGCAATGGCCCAGTGGTTAGGGCAGCAGACTCGCGGTCATAGGATCGCGGTTTCAATTCCCAGACTAGGCGTTGTGAGTGTTTATTGAGCGAAAACACCTAAAGTTCCACGAGGCTCCGGCAGGGGATGGTGGCAGAACCCTGCTGTACTCTTTCATCACAACTTTCTCTCACTCTTTCTTCCTGTTTCTGTTGTA
>JAOPJW010005814.1:35811538-35822488 GCA_027122535.1 Octopus maya
CTACCTGATAGATAGTAGAGCATTATAGAAAATGAAAGAGTATATTTTAGATCAAAAAAGAACTTTGTTTATCTTAATAGTGAAAAATAAGAAGTATAAAAAAACTGCATTATTCATGGAATGACCCAATATATAATATATTTATATTTAAATGTCGTGGTTAATTAAAAGCTACACTGGATATATATATTTTTAAAATCTCTAAAATCAGTTAAAATATCTATTTACCTTTAATTCAATAATTCTTATTTCTGCATCTTCCCCAAGAGCACCTGGTAAGCCTTTGGGGCCACGGTCTCCCTAACAATACATGCAAAACAAACTGAAGATTAAAACATGCACATTCATTCTAGTTAAATGTTCCTTGTGTTAAGACTAAAGCAGAACTTAAAATAAAATAAAAATATCAGAAATAAAGAAAAATAAATGCAGTAAATATTTTCCATCATGCTTGCTTTTGAGAAATATGAATCTGAAAGTGGAAAAAGATAGTAGCATTTAGTTGTAAATTAACTCATTTTCTCACCTTGTTTTGTAATTGTTTATCAATAAGTCAGCCTTAAGTGAACAAAATTATGATAAAAGGCATTCGAGCCATGTCATCCCTTATTTTTTCAGATGGTGTGTCATTTTTGTTTAAGACAATAGCCTATAGCCCAAGGAAAATTCAACTGCTATTTCAAGTTAAAATGCCCAAACCAGTTAGATACATTATCTTTATAGATATTTTGTTGGACTCAAACTAACATCACATGAAATTGTAAATTCTGCCAATTTTTGGACAGCATAAATGATGTACTTCAGAGTAACTACCAGTGACTAAAAAAATCTTTGCTACCCTCACCTCCATGTAATATGTGCAAGTTGTTAATCTATTCATGAAGGATAGCTAAAAGGTATGAGAATGAGTATTCCCAGAATATGGGGAGAATCATCATGATGATTATGTTTCTTTGCATTCTTGACATTACAATGATGATGGATAGAGAAGGTAAGCCCATCAGTATCCAGACATTGTCTTCTACAGCCTACTGATATCACAAGTATCTGTAAATGGATTTAATATTTATTGTGGTTAGATTACTATGAAACTTGTACTTTATTAAGAACCTGTAAGCTGAGCTTACAAGCTCTTAGTAATTAAAAGTACAGTTAACTTCACAATTGAAACCAATAACCACCTCTACTACTTAGGGCAAATGAAAGAATATAATGAAAATGTACAACAGCTATTTGAGAAAACCACCTGAATAGAATTTAAGTGAGATGTGTAAGGGGATTTCAAAATGATTGTCTTTTTGCTTGGTTTACAGGATGGAAATGCAAGATGTTCATGCTTCCTTTGTTTATGATATAGCAGGGGTGTTAGTGATCGTTATCATTAAGTTCACTGGGCCTCCACAGTAGGAATTACAGCCAAGAAAATTAAATGTTGTCAGGCAGCCACTTGTGAGACCTAAAAGGTTTTATTACCCACCAACTTTATACAAAACTAAGATTAATAAAACAGCTAGTAAAAGCCTCAGAATTTTGAGGTGTAGTTTTTCAAAATCCATTTTATGAACTGAGAGCTCTCTGGTGTCTAGATCAAAGTTGGTATGTTTGGTGGACCTCTAGTAAATGCTGTGCTGAAGATAGGAAAAGTTGAAAAAAACATGCATGCCATGATGATGATGATGATGATGATGATGATGATGATGATAATATGCATGTTTCTTTCAATGTTTTCTAACTTCAATATCACATGTCAATAAAATAAAAAGAAAATGAGTTGATTTAGAAGCTACCATTTTGAGAAATAAAAGTGCAGTTGTGAGAAAACATGCAAAAATCTGAGGATCTAAGCACAAACCTTAATGGTTATAACTTCATATGTTGCATCCTAGAAAATAAGTATATCATTATGAATGTATAATTAATAATACAAACAGAATTGTGAGAAATTAATGTATCACATCTAGGAAGAAAGAAAGATAATATTATTTAAATGTTAATAATGATGTATAAATACTTAGAAATTTCATGTGCTGCAGACCATTTTTTCGAAGATATTTGCAGAGGCAACATCACAAAGTGAAATACACTCTGTTATAAGATAAATTAATACAATAATAAAAGATTTTAGTAAGATGGATTTAATTTCAAATGACATTCTTTAACGAAGTGATGATGGAATTATTTTGAAATAAATGATATTGATATAAATTTAAACCATAAATTTATAAATAAGTGAATTCAAGAAGTGGGTTAGTAACAAATACCTTTAGATGGATTAATCCATCTTGAAGTTTAACTGAACGCTTCACTCCTGTCTAAAAAGGAAAAATATATATTAATAGCAATTGTTGCAACTTCCTTTACATAAATAGTTTATATTAAATGTTGAATTTTCAGTTTTGTGGACCATACATGTAGTATGTTATATTTAAATATTTTATACACTGATGCAAATTTTGTGTATTCTAGTTTTTAACATTTTGTTTTTTTTTGTAAGCTCGTTCATTGAATGGCTGAAAGATCACTGTCTTGTTAACTGTACTTCATTGTATTCACAATCAAGGCAGTAAATACACAGGTAAAAAATGATAATGTTATTCATACCTGAACTATATAATTGAAATATTTTCAAGAACTCACAGTGCTGAGTTCAAAACTCTCCATGAATTCATTTTAAAAACGTAATGGGCTTCAAAAAGCTGATGTAATTTAGCTATATTACATAAAGACAATGACAGCTGCTGCTTCTTTGGCCCTTTGGATTTTGGGGCTCATACACATAATTCAATGGTAGGATGTCTTGCAATCAACTCACACATACAAGTGCTACCAGTCGAGAACTCCACATACCGGAAGCCAGCAAATGTATGGGGTCATCAGGAGAGAATGCATGCCATTTCGGGGCCTACCTTTTGACGGCATCAATGAGCACCCCCCACCACTGATATGAGGCCCCGCTTGCTAGATCAACTGGTTATTAAAAACAAAGCTCAATATTTCTCTAGCCATTGCTCATCATCTCTTTTTAACCAAATTAAATATTTTATACACTGATGCAAATGGTAGGATTAAAGCTAAATTTTAAAAAAATATTTGAGTAATTTCATCCAGTTTAATTGTAAATAAAGCAGAAGTAATTTAATTTTCAAAATCCAACTTGTATATTGATAAATAAAGGAACATTAAGGTAATTATGAATAAATCTGTATAGTATGAGTTAATGATTCTAAATTTTTTAATATGGAGCTGAATATTAACATTGGAAATATTTGTTCTAAAGTTTGAAATTAAAATATTGAAACAACATTTAATATTAAAACAACATTTAATATTAAAAACAAGATCACCATTAAAAAATAATATTGGTTTTAAAAAGACATGAAGCTTTAGACAAACAGAAAGTAGTGTTTTGTTTGATGACCATAAACCCAATGTTCCATGTTCATGTACTTTTTCAAAATATAAACTGAAAACTGAACCAGGAAATCATTGAAGTATTCATAAGAGCTTTTGTTGTTTCGCCTTTCAAGGATTAATTTGGTTTGTAAGCTTTAATAAACAGATTTAGAATTGTGATAATACAATAACGATAGTTGTGATAATGAAAATAATAATACCTACAAAAGAAGATTCTTAAAAAATATTCTTAATTCACATTAGTTTGAAGTTATTGATGAGAAAAATTTATGAATTATAAATTTATTTCAATTAAGTTTTTTTACAGTCCTTTTTTTCATAATCACATCTAATACTCTAATATTTCTGAAGTCTATATGTCAATTTTCTACTTGACTCAACCCATTAAGTCCTACTGTCCTATAAATAGGACACTAAATGAGAACATTACATAAGCTATATCACATTGTCTCAGTGTCCTATTTATAGGACACCGAGTATTTCCATTTCTACTTGAAGTAAAGGAGTTTTAATGATTAATTTTTTTCATTTTAACCTATTTTCAATTATCTGTAAAAATTTAAAAGTAATATTCAGAAATTTAAGTACTCTGGGACTTAATGGGTTAAGGGGAAAGATGTTTTGAATTTTACCTGTACAAGATTTGCAAAATCCTCAGCTTTTGATGCCAGCTCAGATAAGGTTTCATTTTCATGTTTTAACATGTCATTTTCAAAAGTCAGCTAAAAAGATAAAATGTAAAACATGTGTGTGTATATATATATATATATTTTGATTTATCAATACATAAAAGGATGAAAAAAGATTGATACATACTTCCTCAACTTTGGCCTTTAATTGTTTGTTTTCCTCATGTAACTAAAAAAAAAAAAAGAGTTTAGCTCACCACTGAACAAAAGCATTCGAAATTTAATTCAACTAAGTAAGCAATTTCTAGAAACTTCAGTTAGATGTTTTTTTTTTTTTTTAAAGTATAGCAATACACAATTTTTGTGAAAGAAAACATTATGAAGGAGAAAAAGCACACGAGCTGATAAAACTTCACAAGAATAAAGCAATCCACATATATATAACTTCATGCAAAAGCCAACAGAGACAGTCTCAAAGAAACCTGATGAGTGGCATACTATACACCAAACCCAAATAATCTTCAAAAACAGACAGACTTTTCACTGACCATATTTCTAATTAGGAGATTATTTTAATTGGCTTTCAATATACCTTGAAAAAGTATAGTAAAATATCACATTTTACATTTTGGTAATGACCAGCTGCAATTATTTAGGTTACAAGATCTTCAATTATAAACACTTTAGTACAAGAGGGTGTGCATTTAAATCAGTTACAATGAAAATTATGATGTGGTTGAACTTAAAGATTAGACTGGGTGCCTTTCACAATATCTGAAATGGTGATATGTGAACTTGGCACACCAAATCAACTGTAAAAGGTTGGTATGATACCAACCAAAGTTGAATTAGATAAAGACAACACTTTTGTTAGGATGGAAAGAGATCAAAAGAGAAAGGCTTTAACATTGTGAGATCAATAGGAAAAGTGTATCAAGTAATTTAAATATTAGACAAAAACAGAACATATTTCCCATGAAATTTAATTCAATTAAGTAAGTAATTAGTAAAGTCCGACTCTAGAAACTTCAGTTAGATTTTTTTTTTTTTGTTAAAGTATAGCAATACACAATTTGTGTGTCAGAAAATCATACCTAAGAAAATGGAAGAAAACGTTATGAAGGAGAAAGAATACACAATAATTCATTTTGGTAAGCTGCTACAAAAGCTCTTTGACATAGGCAGGAGGATATACCAGCACAAACATTTCTCCCAGACTTTTATGATTGGTACTGAGAGAGGTCTCTGTAGGAGAAAGGCTACAAACATTTCTATTTATATGGAAAAATAGGATCACAGCTACTTGTGGCTTTTTACTTGAAAAAAGCATGGTTAAATTTGGCAGAATGATTTCAGATGTTATCACATACCTAAAGTTCTCAACTACATTCAAGCTGCAAATTACAAACAGTGAATACATATCTTTATTCTGGAAGTACATATATTGCAGATGACAAGACATTTTGTGCAAATCGAATTGTGCAGCTGTGCTTAAAGTTGTAGCCATGAAGTAGTGGTTATGCAACAAAAGCACTAATGAATTATGTGCTGCATCAGCAACTTGCAGATTTATACTGTACTCCACTATGGGAATAATTTACAGTCAGGCTGAATGGAGCAGAAGAAATTTAAGTGGCTGGACCTTTGATAGAACAGTGCTGTGAACAATATACAAATTGAGCATTTCAGCTTTTCCAGCTTTCATTTGAGAGGATATTACAAAATGAAGCATACAGAGCTAATGATAGCCACCAGGTACTGAAAGCAAGAATTTGTTTTTATTCCAACTGTTCATTTTAATGCATTTGGAATGAGAAATGAACCCTTCCATCCTAATTCCATGTAAGACTTTGTTGACTTACAACTAAAACATCAAATTAACCCTTTTGATATCAATTTAGAACGACTCATTTACAAGTTAGGATTTTCCATCATAATTTTAGCCAAGAATCATTTGTAATGTTCTAAATAACACCTAAATTAATATTTTATTAAATCTCTCTGCATTCTCTATTTTCAAAACTAAGTGAAATATTTAGATGATGCCCTTCGTTAAGAGTATGGTCACAGATTGGCTAATAACGAAGTAAATTACTTAGGTAAATCTTTTCAAATTCATGATTATCTTCAAAATTAATTTGATTAGGATTACATTAAAAGGGTTAAACTGAAGCATCTATATTTAAAAACTTAAATATCAGAAAAACTTGTAATGGACATTGAATGTCACATTTTCTTTGTAAACAGACACTGAGACGTTTATTGAATTGACCAAGTCAACAACAAACTATTTGGCAAGGCGACTGAACAACACATCAAGACACAAATAATGTTTGCCAACTTGCAAGACTTTAGCTGTAAAATGTTACACTATACCAGATTCACTTTGCATTAACTGAAAGACTTCCTCAGGCAGCAACCTGAATACTTTCATAATATCACTAAAGACAATTGTTCATTTACAAGCCCAGCAATGTTCAATAAAATCTTGTTTTGCCATCCCCTTTCACTGCCCTAGGTCATTACCGAACAATATATCAACCCAAATGATGAAAATCAGCAGGTTTAAGAAAGTTCTCATAACTCTGGTTTTGAACTTGAGGTGATGAACTGCTCACAATGGCAATAATTCTAAAATCTTACTCGTATCACTGTTTAACCTCTTAGTTTGATTGCTACAATTAACCAGTTGGCCTTGAGTGCTATTCAGAATTCAATCATTAGTGCCAGAAAAGATGCCCACCATACTAAAAATACTATCTCACCTAGCCTAGAGAAACATAAGCACATACATAGTGATTTAATTAGAACCACAAGGGTTAAACAAAGAGGTGACAATACAAGGGACAAATGGGGCCAGGGATTTATTCAATGATCTGAATATATAATTACAAAAGAAGGTGAAATAAAAAATGAATGGATGTGGAATGGGTTTGACCCACTATCCACATTCCTGCATTGCACCGTTCAATTTGTCTTTTTAAACCCTGCTTATTTTGGCACTTACATACCCAACATTCGGGCTACTTTCCTCTCTAGACATGCTTTCCCTCTTAGGCGATATAAAAAGAGGTTCACTAAAGCATGCCAAGAGACGAAGGTACCTGATGCAATACCTCTTCCACATCGCTTCTTTCGCTATAGCTATTTTGACTAGAAAACAAAATTTCTCTTTTAGAGGAGGTGGCAGAATAATCTTAATAATCGATTTGGTTGACAGCTGAAGCCTCCCCAGCTGTGACAGTATCCATTCGGTAGGAACAGTTCCGAGACACGGACACTGTGATTGATTGCAGAACAGTCTTGTTGCCCCATCTGCAACATGGGCATATAGGCGAAACAGTGACGCCGTGCCTCATGAGTTTACCACAAACTGGCAAGGCATTTTGGAAGCACAGCCAAGCCAGGAACAGCTGAAAGTTGCCCATAGGTCCCAGGCTGAAAGTCCTTTGATGCAGGTTGGCAAGCCGACTGTCATTGAAACCCAGAGTCTGCCCCAGGCCGTCATCACACTTGCACTCTACCAGCACATACACAAAGAAACAGCTTTAATATCAACAGCCCTTTGAACCTAAAATACTGAATTTGTATTTCACTTCATCATATGCGTGCTTGCTTCTTGAAATGTGTGATCTTTCTAAACAAAATGTTCATTCAACTGGTGTCACTTGTGTGCATTTCATTGCATAATTCCATATAAGCTGTTTGTTGTGCAGTACACTGGGAAATCATTACCACATTTGGAAATAAGTAGTATCAAGAAGGCCATACAAAACCATTCCAATTTACTCTCCTCTGATCCATGCTAGCACAACAGGAACATTTAAGACATTGGCCAGCTGCTTATGCTAGCACACCACCTTCAAAGATTTTAGGCAATTTACCCCCTCCCTACAACTTAGCTGCTACTTGACTGTTATGCTAAGTTGAATTACTTTATTCAATTATATCTTGCACAAAGCATTTACGGCAATACATACATTGTTTTTATCACCCACTTTTCCATACTCATATAGGCAGGATGGAATTTGTTGAGGCAAATCTTTCTATGGCTGGATGTTGTTCATCATGCAAATCTCAAAGCTAGATAATATTTCTTTGTGGATGGACATGCTTTCCAACTGGAAACAAAGGACACTGCTTCTATGACAGTGATACTCATTTACAACAACCATTTGATGTCAAGCAAAGAGACACCAACCCACCTTCTTACTCCCTTATTTCTAAGATACACTATTCTGACAACTATTGTAACAGCTCAGCAATTATGTTTAAACATACAAATTCCATGCTCTAAACCAGTAGTTCCCAAACTTTTTGGGGTTGCTGGCTCTAACATCCAGGCCACATTCCTAGCCCCCCCCCTCTAACAAACATAGAACCCTTTCTGAAGCAAATTGAAAGCAACTGTTCTTAAAACAACCTAATGAACTAATTACTTTGTAATTTTAACATAAATTGCTGCCCCATTATTGTTCCATTTCTTACATGAATTGCTACCCATTGCTCCACTTTTCTTCAACGCCCCTTAGAACTTTCCACTGCCCCCCTCCCCCAGCAAGGGAATACCACCCACTTTGGGAACCACTGTTCTAAATAGGAACCAATTTTGTGCATGTTCGTTCATTCTATCACACACACATGGTGGGACTTCAGTTTCCCTTTACTAAATCTACTCACAAAGCTTTGGTCAGCTGTAGAATATACTTGCTAAGTATGCTACATAGTATAGTGGTGGAGAAGCTTGTTTCTCAACCACACAGCCACTTATATGATAGCATTATACATCAGTTTTCATTAGCAACATATCACTCAACTTGAAGCTATGGTAGGAAAAAAAAAAATATTTGCCAAAAGAGCTGTACAGTAGGATCATACCAGAAGCAATCGGTTGCCAGATGAACTTAACCATACATAATTAGCTCATGGATCTTATCACCTCTTGACAACTGAGGTGGCGAGAATTGGGGTGAAATACTGACCAGTGTTTCTAAATGTGCTAAAAGGTTTGATTCTAAGGAGGTTGTAGGCATTAAGTTTAAGATTTATAAAACTGTAAGGAGATAAAAAAAATGAGGCATAAATAATCAAAAGTAGTATTTATAAATTAGTTTTTTTGAAGAAATGGACAAAAAATACCTTCAACAGCAATAGTAAAATGCTGCATTATCTTTTAATATGAAGGCATTTAACCGAAGACAAGTCAGGTTCCAACACCATTTCAATAATGCATAACAATGAATGTAACAAAAAGCACGAGAGACAAAAAGAGAAAGAGCAAAAGAGTTAAAGAGAGAGTGAAGAGAAAGAGGAAGAGATGAGAGTTTGAAAAGAGTGTGGAAATCAAGGGAAGTGAAAATGAAAGACAGTATTAGTGAAGAATGAGAGAAAGATGTGATTATTAAACTTGGCAAATGGAACCCTAAAGGTTGATAGACTAATAATGTAAGAAAGAATAATTTGAAATGTCAAATTTTATTTAGTATCAAATTTGTTATCAAAGAGAAAAATAGAAGATGTATCCATACTGCTTTATTTTCTTCTAAAGTATCAGCAAGGGCTTGCCGTTGTTGTTCAGAATAATCTTTCCAGTATGTTTCAGGAATATTTGCTGAAAAAAAAAATATTGTCATTATTATTACATAAAAAAAAAAAGGAAAAAGAAAGAAAAGGCAGTACAGAACAACTGAGTGCCAATGAAGCAGCCTGACCTACACTGCACAACTTGGTAGAGATAAGTCAAATTTTCCTAAAAATCAGTCGTAAACACCAAAAAAAAAAAAAAAAAAAATTCCAGGCATGGCTTTATGGCAAGAAATTAGCTTCCTAACTCATATGGTTTCAGGTTCAATCCACCTGTTTGGCACCTTGGGCAAGTGTCTTATACAATAGCCCCAGGCCAATCAAAGCCATACATATGGATTTGGTAGAAAGTGAAAGAATCCCATTGTATAAGTGGGTGTGTGTTAAGTGCCTGTCTGCTCCTTCCACAGCTTGACAACCAGTGGTTTGTTTATGTTCCAGTAACTTAACTGGTTCAGCAAAAGAGACCCAAAGAATAAGTACTGGGGTCAATTTCTTTGCCTAAAGCCTTTCAAGGCAGTGCCCCAGGCAGCAGTCTAATGACTGAAGCAAATGAAGATACACAGCTTGACACAGATCTAGAATGTTTGAATGAAGAAAAAAAAAAATAACCGTATAGTCACTGCTGAAACAGAAGTTTAACAACTGATTGAGAATAAAAAACCCTAATGAAATAGAACAGAACTCTTAATCCAGTGAATTAAATTTTAGGGTGATGTGGTGACTAAATCCTTATCCACCTCCTCCACTTAAAGTCAGCAAAATTTGTAAATCTATTTTGATATTTAGATTACTCAACTCTGAGATCAAAGCATTCAATTGCTTAAAATTCTGCATCATGAATCAAAGGTTGAAGAATACCTAAGTAAGATATCACAGCAATTTGCTACAAGGTGTGAAGGAAACCACAGAC
This sequence comes from Octopus maya, assembly GCA_027122535.1. NCBI lineage: Eukaryota > Metazoa > Mollusca > Cephalopoda > Octopoda > Octopodidae > Octopus > Octopus maya. The sequence goes on from JAOPJW010005814.1 coordinate 35,822,078, forward strand.
GAGTGAAAACTGTTTCAACTCCCATCCACCTCCATCACTACTTCAACTTTAAAAGTTTATCTAGGCTCAATGGCACACTTAATATTAAAATCCAAGTAGCAAGATGGCAGAATCATTAGAAAGGTGAATGAAATGCTTAGCATCCTTTTGGTGGTTCATAAAGTACCAGATAAGCACTGGCATTGATATAATTGACTAGCACCCTCTAAAATTTCAAGGGGGGGAAAAAAAAAAAAAAAAAAAAACAGGATAAATATATGTAACACAAACACACATACACACAGAGGCTAGATATATGTAACATAAACACACACACACAAGATAAATATATGTAACACACACACATCATCATCATCATCATCGTTTAACGTCCGCTTTCCATGCTAGCATGGGTTGGACGATTTGACTGAG
>JAOPJW010005814.1:35911425-35921633 GCA_027122535.1 Octopus maya
TAGTGGTTGTAAAACTGTCAGTAAGACATTTCTTCCCTATTTGAAAGGTAAAAAAATATGCTATCTATATCGACTATAAACCCACGAATATACCATGTAAGCAAATCCAGATGGACACTCTTCGTGGAATGAGGCGCTTTGAATTTACTTTAAGGATAGAAGTTGCTTCAATAGAAACTTTTTGCATCGATGTACATCCTAACCTGCTTGAATTTTGTCAAATATAATTATTTTACGTATATTGCACAACCAATGTATAGCGATTGTCCCAAAACTGTAGAAACACTACTTCTGTAGTGAAGTTCCTTTTCGATTATAAGAAGGTAGGCCATATGACATCGTTCATCGGATCCAAAGTATTTTGTACTACTCACCAAAAAACAATCGTCAGATAGTCAGTACTGATCATCTGAAAGTTGCCTCCCTTGACATTTCCATATTTCGGGAACGGAATTAAGTCGAAGTTCGTTCAGTATCTCTTAGGACAACTGTACGAAGTATGCGCCAAGTATAATAGCGCAAGCGTTTCGTGCCCGAGTTTGGAAGTATTCTATGAAAAGTGAAGTTCTGCACTCTCTAAACAGGTTTGCGACTATGGGAACCTGGGTAAACGTGATCCTAGTGGGTGGTAGTGTAGCGAAAAGAAACTTCAAACGGTGCATTACATTGGGAAACATGCCACCACCATAGTCATTTTCTAGATTAAAGCAGATATTTTCATGGCTGCATCGTCACAGTTCTGAAGACTAGTCAAAACAAATGAACTAATTTTACGATATTTTTTTAGACTATTCCGTTTATACGTTAATTTCGCCTGTATGAAAGAAAAGGTGGAGTGAATCTTCTAACTTCTTTTCAGAATGTTTTTCCAGGCGGCCTTGTTAAGCAAGTCGCTATCATATAACCTTAAAACTAATTTATGAGAATCAATCATAAAATAAGGAAATTTTTATTTGAATTACTTTTTGATTGATACTATCGTATTTATCAAAAAGTAATGCAATTAAAAAATGCATTACTTTCTAACTCACCTTCGTACACACTAGCTTTACCATCCCATAGAAATAGGAATAGGAATAGAGTAGTAAGTTATTTATCGACTAGCATTGTGGTCACATGGGGATAAAATAGCAGTCGATGAGAATTCCTCCCTGAGCTGAAGTTTAAAGATAAGATTGATGTGCAAACGATTCTCAGTGACTTTCACAGAAGAAGGGGAGATAATTCATCATTTCTTTGAAAGTTATTTCAATTACATTGGAAATTTTGCGAAATTCATCTCTTAACTCCTCTAAGTTCACGTCAATTAGCTTCGTGACAGTTATATACTTTAGTTATATACTATCGATAACATGATGCATTGAATATTCGTCCCTATACAGATTTTAATACATGGAATTGGCATTATGTATCGATAATAAACACTAATTATGTACTATTGTGGGCATTCTATCCCAAAGTAGACTTTGCGTTTTCCTTCAGGTGTGGGTAGAAAAGATGCAGGGATGAACAAAATAAATGTTATTGATTAGGTAAGGAGAATATAAAAATAAAAGGTTGTGCAGGCATAGCTCAGAGACAAATTAAAAGTTAAATATAAGCATTTTACTTATATTTCACAATGTACGACGATTGTCCAAAAACTATAGAAACACTACTTCTGCAGTGAAGTCCCTTTTCGATTATATGAAGGTAGGCCATATGACGTTTATTGTGTCCAAAGTATTTTATAATACTCACCAAAAGCAATAGTCAGATAGTCAGTACTGATCATTTGAAAGTTGCCTCCCTTGACAGCTGCATATTTCGAGAACGGAAGTTAAGTTTACAATTTGTACAACCTTCTTTTATTTTATTCATTTTATCAGCTCTGTTGTATGTGCATTTACTCTTATTTTGACCATGGCAAAATTACTCGCTTTAAACGTGTACCATTCAATATAGATTTCTATTAATAATTAAATATAAGATTTTGCTTCCAAGAAGTTGTCATTTCAAAATATTACGCACAGACAATTTTATATACAAAATATATGAAGCATTGATTATGAAAAATACATTACTTGAACTGTCATTTTCCGAATGACATATAGACTGTTGTTAGTATTTATAATTCAAATCACTGTTTTATATTGCTTATAATAATCAGTTCACACAATGGGATAGACAGGCCTATTACCTACAGGTTTAATGTAGAGAAGTTTACTTGAACAAAATTTAAATAATACAGTTATGTTTCATTTGTTGTGTCTGCGCAACCACTTCACAAGGTTTTGTTCTCTGTGGCAACGAGAACGTTGAAAAAAATACGGCATCCACAACTAGCAGTAGCACAGGCACCGCAAACATCAATACAATAACTGCAGTAAACACCGATATTAGAAGACAAGGTGAAACAGGATTGCAAATGTATGCAGAAATAGAGAGGCGGTTTTTTAATGAGAAGTAAAAGATTGCCTCTATGAGATAAACATTTGCATTTCGTAGAAGAACTATGAAATACAAAAGTTCATCTCACCAAAAATGAGAATCAATACACCTGAACACAGCTTGAGATTCAACAGGAAATTCATAGAAAAACTATAATATGCAAATGTAATGGATTCAAACCGAGATAATTTCAAGTGAGCACCTCTGGTTCAGCTTAAACCAGTCAGGGACGTAAGAACCTATGTTGTTCGGGAAAAGTTTGAAACAGTGGAGATAAGAATTCAAAGCGGAGAAAAAGTGAAGAAAATTTCAACAACAACGCTTAAGAGTGACAAGCTGCTTCTAATTCAAATAAACTATTTCTAATTCCGGCCGGAGAGCGGTAGGAATAAAAATAAGCGAGACACCACAAAAATAGATACCTTCTTCCTTGTGGAACCCGAAATATATGATATCGAAAATGAAACAAGTATTCTGAAAGTCCATAAACTTGAGAAAAAAGTTGATCAGGCACAGAAATGGCACTATTAATCCAAAACGATCAAGAATGCATATAAGTGATTCTTGATTTGTTCAGCCCCACAAAATAGCTTTTAGTATTTCGTAATAGCCGAGGCAGAAGACCGAGTTGCCATATATGTGAGGACGCAAATATTTAAGAGATTTCTGCCCACAGAAAAAAAAAGAATATCCCTATCTGCAGCTGATGACTCCATCATAACTGCAACACCGGCAACAAAATTCGTAGCATTTCCCCAAACGACAGAAGCAAGAGCAGCAATAACAATACCAGTAGTAGCAGCACCAAACAGAACAACAAAAATCCCACTCAACATCAGAAGCAAACACTAATACCATTACCTAGGAATAAACTTATCCTGCAACACAACCCAAAAATGCCCTACCCACACCTGTCAACCAAATTGCAATCATAAATACAAACATACTCCATTTTGCAGATATATCCCTTTACTTACCACAGATTTCTCTTACAGCGAAAACTCATTTTGAGAAGAAAACAGTTTGAACGACTCGACAGAATAGATACTTGTCAAAGGGAAGATAGAAACTAGAATATATTATTACACTACATCATACAAAAAGGAACAGATGAGATAAAGCTACACATAATTTGACAATCACACACTCATATCTCCAAAACCTACACAACCACAAACATATCCACCTTTAGAAACACCACATTACAAAAGTCACAATAAATGAAAACACAACACAATGAACACCAGCACACACACAAAAAAGAAACTATTCTCAAACCGAACAAAAATGCCTCATCAATTATAGACTCTAACAAATAGACCGAATGAAATACCAAGAATCATATAAAATGAGCCAAGAAACATTCAATAACCTGGAAACAAAATATCCCAAAGGAATGGGAGATCTCCAAAGGATTATAAATAAAATACTTTATGAAGAACTGCTTGCAGAAGCACCTATTAATATACAAATATCCAGAAGTACGGAATACCTTTCCTTCCACTGAACGAAGGTAAGAGGTCAGTCTTGTCGAACATAGTTATCGCAAGAACAAGTACTGTGATCACACGTAGTCTGTGGTCGTCTTGGAAGTAGAAGCACCTGATCACTGACTTCAGACTTCTAGATATAGAAGTGGTGGACATCAGCTAGTGTAGAGTTTCCGATTCGCAAGCTTTTATGCTCATTTTCAGTGGACACGAGATCTACTTATCTCCAAGACGACCAGTATCAAAAGGCAGATCCAGTGTATTCTTTCAGAAGGGTTTGGATTTCACGATACGGATCAGCTTCTAGGACTTAAAGATGAAATATTTTAAAGGTGCTACAAGAATTGCTGGACAATACAAACAAAAGCGTTAAGAGAAACCGAACGTCTCGTTCGGAAGTATACGAAGAAAGTTTATATAGCGCTGTTTACATAAGCCAGGTTTTTTCGTTCTGGACTTCTCAGGCAATCAATCGTGTCAGCAGAACTGGAGAAGAGTACATAGAAGCAGAATGAGGTCAGGGTCGTAAGTTTCCCAACTAATCACTCTTTTGTGGCAGGAGGGCTTAATGTCATAAATTCAAATTCTTCCAAAGTTGAGTTTGCGTTTCTCCCTTTTGAGAAGTATCAATCGTGTACTGTTCGATGTAATCGACGTGCCTCTTCCCCCACAAATTTCAGGCCTTGTATCTAGATTAGAAAAAAATATTTATTTGCTTACTTGTTTAATGATGAAATAAGGCATAGTACGGTGTCTAACGTCTCTGGTCCACATTTGGATTTTATAACTCGTGTGTATTGTCTAGCAATTCTTGTAGCACCTTTAAAATATTTCATCTTTAAGTCTTAGAAGCTGATCTGTATCGTGAAATCCAAACCCTTCTGAAAGAATACACTAGATCTTACATGTCCTTGTATGACGTTCATCTCTTTTGGATATATGAAAGGACATTAATAGCTACGAATAAAACTAAATTGTACTCGTTTGGCCAGCTTAACGGAAAGTAAAAAAAATATATAAACTGAATAATGTAATTCGTTTATGTCCAACTCAGCTAATCGCATCATATAATATTAAGCATAATTATTTGCTCATATATGATTATTTGAGCACTTTTCTCTCAAGTGCTATTGGTAGTCTAAACATTTAACACATTGTTATACAGAAAATATTTTTAACTATGCTAAATAGTGAGCAACAAATGCAGATAACAAAAGAAAAAAGCGGGTGTTTTTTTTTGTATGAAAATCTTTTTTTCTCTGTTGGTTGTAAACACGAAGCCACGTTGAAAGAATAGAGATATTTTAAAACTTTTTGTATATGATACTTCATGAGATATAATTGAATGTTTCTGCTGAAAATATATATAAAACACTAAAACCAAAAAATCGAAAAACAAAAGAAGTAAATCGGAAGTGAAAAAATAGAAGAGAAGCAAAACTTTTGATTAATAGATTGAATAAGACTAGCGAGAAAGAGAATAACTGTAGAGCTATTTTAGTACAACGTGTCTCTGAATAAATTTCTTAGCATGCTTTTAATGCAAATAGAAATGGCAACTGTAATACTTTCCATACAGATAATCAGGAGAACAGGGTGTGACTTCCATGACGTTTGTAGTCATGTCCTGCTCATACTGCAGAGAATAGTCCAGCTAGAGATTGAGTCAGTTCATATCTAGTTCAGTTGATATTCTGAGTGTAGGGTTAGGGCTCAGGAATTTTCTGAACTGCAGAGTTTGACGCAGTTGATGCTTCTGTTGCAATTACTGGCTCAGTTATTACCCTGATTGTTAAGAGTGCGATCGATGATTGCTTATAAAGCAGAGTTTTGGCTTTGCTGATGCTCGAAAAGTAGAGACTCATATAGTCGATGCTGTGACTCTATAGCTTCAACGTTTTTTCGGGACACAGACATTAATTCAGCTGATACCATGACCACAAGGATTGGCTCAGTTTAGAGAACGAATCCAATGGCTCATTAAATACATTGGCTCAGCTGAAAGCCATATTGCAGAGATTGGCTTGGGTGATCTCAGACGTAATATCCGCAAAGAAATTTCTTTGTTAACCGCGCATGATTAGGGAACTGGATCCAAATGGCAACGAAATGGATGTCGAATATGGCTTGGTTTTAAACTGAGCACCATATTAGATCTACCATCTAACAGCTGCGAGTTCTATGCATGTGATGGTGAACTGGAATGTAAAATTCAATCTAGTTCAAGGCAGCTAGAAAAAAAGGGACTTTATTCATGATAATAATGATAATGATTATGATGATGATAGTAATGATAGTGACGATGATAAAGTAGAAGAGACAGATGTGCCAGAACATCTTTCGTCTTTACTTTTTCAGTCTTTAGACAGCAACCATCTTGGTGCACCACCTTCAAGGGTTTTAGGCAAACGAATCCATTCCATTGCTAATTTTTAAAGCCTGGCATTTATTCTGTAAATGTCTGTACGGGTATGTAAAGAATCGAACACCAGTTGTAAAGTGATGATGGAGGACAAACATGAACACAAATACACTCATACATATACACACGCCCATACATATATGCATACATACAAATTTACTTATATATAAATATCCATATCTTCTCTCTCTCTCTCTGTATATATATACATATACATATATATACACACACATATATATTTATGTGTGTGTGTTTGTGTGTATGCGTGCATACGATGGGCTTTGTCAGTTTTCGTCAACCAAGTCCACTCACAGATCGATTGTCGCGCTGAGGTTATAGTAGAAGGCACTTGCTTAAGGTGCCACCCATTGGAACTGAACCCGGAACCATGTAGTTGGGGAGCAAACTTTCTATCATACAACACCTATTCTTACCACGCTGACATTCCTGTATAAATAAAATCAATATTTAATCTGCAAAGAAAACAAAAAAATCGAAGAACAAAAAATGACGAACACATTCACTAAATTTCTTCTGAGGTGTTCACATGATTTTTTAAAAAACTAATGCGCTATGATATGAATAGGGGAATTGGCATGTTACAAATGTTGAGCTGTCGTTAAATTGGGGCCCACATTAATTGAGTATAACTATGGTGCACTACAAAAATAATCCATGCTTTGCCTCTGCAGACGAAAACTTTACATAGCGCTTTCCTTTCTTAAATTACTTATTCCCCCATCCCTCTCATAATTATAGTTTGACATTGATTTTTATTTTGTGAGAACTCTGAAATTGTTGCATATTTTATTTTCCTTTTCTATTTTTTTTCCGCTTTTATTCTACGGGTTTCTAGATTTTTAATGGAAGTCATAATTTATACGACTTGGACGTTATAATCTGATAATTGTCGCTTAGAAAATTGGAACACTGAAAACACATTAACATTCAATAGCAAAAATGTTCACGTATTCACATGACTATACGGAAAAATGAAAGGCGATAATGCACAAGAGTAGTTTGTGTGCTTCTAATATAAACAGAGACAGTAAAATATGGTACGTACACGTGCACGCACACATACAACTAAGCATATATATCTTAGATGTCTGCTTTCAGCTTACTATGGTGCTACACAGAGCCTGCAACCACATCCAATCGTTCAGCCAACCTTATGTCGAGTGCATCTTAATAGCTGTTGCAATACAGCATATCTCTGAATAATATAGCTTGATTTTAAACAAAACTTGTGTAGTGAATCTGTACTACCTATGTACGAACATATGCATGTTGAAACGTGTGATGTAACCTTTCCAAAAGCGGTTGGTGCCTCGCGGTTGTGTGCGTGCGTTCTCACCGCCTTGGACCTTTTTGGAATTTCCTTTCTACTATATGCATAAAACCTGAAATTTTGGGGAAGAGGCTAGTCGATTATATCATCCCCAGTACATGGCTGGTACTTATTTTATCGGCTCCCGAAAGGATGAAAGACAAAAATAAAATCGACCTCGGCGGAATTTGAAAGGTGGACAGAATACTGCTGGGTAAAATACTTAGCGACATTTCGTCCGACTTTACGTGCTGAGTTCAAATTCCGCCGAAATCAACTTAGTTTTTCACTCTTTCAGAGTTGAGAAAATAATTACCAGTTGAGCACTGGGGTCGATGTAATCAACTTATTACCGTCCCTCTGCAAATATTTACTTGGAAGTAAAGGAAGGCAGCGAAATGGCAGAATCATTAGCATTCTGGGCAAAATGCTTAGTGATATTTTGTCTGTCTGCACGTTTGGAGTTCAAATTTCGCTGAGGTCGACTCTTCCCTTCATCCTTTCGGGGTCGAGAAAATAAGTACAAGTCAAATGTTGGAGTCGATGTAAACGAATTACTCCTTCCATTGAGGCGCTCAGTTTAGTGGTTAGGGTGTTGCATTTATGATCGTAAGATTGTAGTTTCGATTCCTGGACCGGGCGAGGCGTTGCTCCAGTCCACTCAGCTGGCAAAATGAGTAATCCTGCAATGGAGTGGTGTCCCGTCCAAGTGTGGAATATATACGCCATGAAACCGAGAAACCGGCCCTTATGAGTCTGTATGATTCAAAAAGCAGCTTTTCCTTTACTTACACCCACCCTCGAAACCTGGTGGTCTTATGTCAAAATTTCAAACTAATATTTACTCGGTGGTTGTTTATTGCAATAGACAAAATATTCTGGGTTTGGTATTGACTTACTTCATTACTCTATGAACTGAAACTCTGAAAGGATCAGTTTTGACGTCAATCTTCCCGAAATGCACTGAAATAAGTACTAGTGAAATACGATTTAATCGACAACTCTGATTACTTTTAAATTTTTATGTTGAACCAAAGAATTAAGTCAAAAAATTCTTTATGACAGCATGAATTGCTGTATTATTTAGAAACATCACTTTTAGTAATACTAACTCATCAGTGAATACTATATTTTTCATCTGGCAGTAATAAAAAAAAAAATACTCGAATTAAATTTTCATACGTTTTCTTCTTCTGACCATACGAGCAAGTAGTCGCTCTGCTAGTAAGAAAACAGTACAAATCACCATCATATCATACTACTACATTTTACAAGGGATAATATTGCTATGGTTGGAATGCCTTTGATTATAATTCTGCTCAATCAAAGATTTCCAGGAACAAAGGAAAATCATAAAGTCAATATCGTACAGAGTAAACATAATTTTTCATCCTTCGGGATTGTTAAAATGCACAATCTTTCGAGGATGTTCAATGGAATATTACATTAGTGACATGATATATATATCTTTTATATATATTTGAAAGGAGTAAATGGTTGATGAATAATAATCACCGTTGTCGTTAAGCGAATGGTAGACAAATTATTTTACAGATAGCTTTCTCCTGAAGGCTAAAATGACTTCAGCGTGGCCAACAAACCTCAAATTCATCAGATTTACAATACTCTTATTGATTGGAGTGACAGATTATACTTCTTCTGGCATACCATTCTGTGTCACAGAATACTTGGTTGTTGATGCTTATAGAATCTGGCTCACTCTTGCATTCGGATGGATTTGCGGTTTAATCCCAAATTAAAGAGAGGGAGAGAGAGAAAGTTTTTCTATATACTATATATTGATTATATAAGTCTTATATGTACTATATGATATATAGATATATTATGTAAATTATATGTGTAGTACATACATCTTATATAAATATTCATAGGCACAGGCATGACTGTGTGGTTAGAAGTCTGATTCCTAAACACATGGTTCTAGGTTCAGACCTATTGCATGATACCTTAGGCAAGTGTCATCTATTGCAGCCTCATCTCTTGTGAGTGGATTTGTTAGGGAAACAGAAAAAAATGCAATAGTATATATATATAAATACTTATGTGTGTGTCTTTGCGTCTGTGTTTGTTCCAACCGCCAATTGATGAATCCAGTCAATACAGTGACAGTTGTTGTGGACTGAGAAACAATAATGGTGAACGAGCGCAGTAAGGAGGAAGACTGGTCTATCCGGAAGGTTGACTGTGTTATGTGCACGCTTTGAATAATCTATTTAATATGGAGGTTAATTTCAGGACCAGAGAGAGACGTTTGCCCTTTCAAAAGAGAACGTTGTCGAGATATTATTTTTGTCTGCATTGATAAGATACCGCCATTTACGTAGTTTCATCACTCGTGAAGATATACCGTAAGGGTAGCACAGGAGGGAATTGTCACACTTTTCGGTGATATGTTTAGATATGCTGCTTGTCGATAGATGGCTGTATTCGGACACTCTGACTTCCAACGTATACGTGGGTATGCATGTATGTATGAATGCTGGACTGTGTGTGTGCGTTTCTCTATATGTGCGTG
>JAOPJW010005814.1:37365789-37380390 GCA_027122535.1 Octopus maya
GTCAGCCTTGTCACACTGTGTCACGCTGAATATCCTCGAGAACTACGTTAAGGGTACACGTGTCTGTGGAGTGCTCATCCACATGCACGTTAATTTCACGACCATGCTGTTCCGTTGATCGAATCAATTGGAATCCTCGACGTCGTAAGCGACGGATTGCCAATAACAACAACATGCAGCGCACACCTAGCGCATTCGGAATACAGGCCCTTGTAGAGCACTGTCATTAACAAATTTTATTCAATAACTGCCCATTGTATCATTTTGATATTGATCTAGCTTGAAAATCGTCCTGGTTAAAATATATTTATTAAGTTGATTTAGTAATTTTAATTTGATTTTAAAAACTTTGAGTTCAAATCCTATCGGGGTAGAATTTGTTCCTCAACCATTCCTGGGTCGGTAAAATAAATAGCATTCAAATGCCGGGGTCAGTTTGATCGATGGACTATAATTCATCTTTAAAATGCGTGGCCCTGTACGTGTGTTAAAATTCAATATTTACTTGAAAATTAGTCACATTAATAATCTTTTATATTTGAAATTCGAGGCAGAACACTGACAAAATTTTATATATTTGAAATTCGAGGCAAAGCTTTTAAACAGTGTAAATTATAGTGGTATACATATGAAAAAAAAAAACAAAGTTATTATAAAAGGAAGGGTTTTAAGCCAGTGCAAATTGAGAGGGGATAGAAAATACATGTAGTAAAGTTTCTCGATGGAAATCCTCCATCAGAGGTTTGAGGGTATGACTTCGTGTGTAACGATGCAGGATGCTGTAGTATTATTTATTGCATAATCACATGCCTTTTTCTCTCCAATCTTATGAATGGTGTCCAAGCAAGTGTAGGATTTTGAGAAGTCCACCCACCGCAGTGCCAAACTTGGAATTTCAAAGCAAAATGAATATTAAAAAAGAGCAGAAGAAAAGATTGCATGAAGTGTGTTCAATTGAAAAGGCTGAAAAAATCAAATCATAGCGATAAAATTATGAACAAGGGAAATGAAAGCGATTTCTTGAGTGGAGTAAAAATATAGCATCACTTATAAAAGCAAAAATATAACACTACCATCAGTAAAAATAATGATTTTTAGAACAGAGCAAAATCACAAATTTAAGGCATGTGTGCATCGATTTCATTGATAGCAGAGGAACAAAATGGCAAAGTAAACCATTTTGGGATTTGAACAGGGAATATAAAAATAACAGAAATACTTATAGAAAACATCTGTGAAAACAGGAAATATATACAGTAATCAAAGACGATCGACAATGTGCAGGCGTAGCTATGTGGTGAGAAGTTTGTTTCACAACCACATGGTTTCGGGTTCAGTCCTGCTGCGTAACTCCTTGGAGCCTTTTTTTCCTTTCTTCTATAGTCTCGGGCCGACCAAAGTCTTGTGAGTGGATTTAGTAGATGGAAACTTCAAGAAGACCGTCGTTCATCAATATATATTTATACACACATCTATGTGTGCGTGCCTCTGTGTTTGTCCCCCGACACCGATTGACAACCAGTGTTGATGTGTTTACGTCCTCGTAGTTCGGCAAAAAAGTTACTGATAGAATGTCTTAAGCTTAAAAAAAAGTCCCGGCATCGATTTGTTCGACAAAAAGACTTCAAAGCGGTGCTGAAACAAGTAAGATATAAAAGATAAAGATAATAGTTATTTTTCCTGTTCTACTGTCTTCTCGGACAGGAGGACTTTAAGCAGGCCCTGTCTACATCTGTCCTGGTTCCCTTGGCTATTACAAGAAGCGTTTGTCGGAAATTGCCAGACAGGAGAGTTATACCACCCATCGTAGCGAGACATTCTCTAATGTCTTGAAGAGTGGTGTTGAGAGCTTCGAGGGATCGCTTGTGGGCCATTGTGCATTCATCCAAAAACTATCAGCAGGCAACTCCGGAGAAGCAAGCCCTTTACAGACGTTTTGGTGATGTCACAGGAAGGCACTTCGGACCTTGCCAAATCAAATGGTAGCTTTAAGGTTGAGTGCGCTGTCTTGCCACCGGGCAGTAAAGTTGCTGCAATGTCAGAGGAGGCCACAGCTACGGCTACGTCTTTTTGGTGCCTTACTTTAGCAAGGAGAAGCTGAATAACGAACGTTTATTCGGTCCCTCCATGTGCATCAAGAAAAAAATACCCTCTTTTCGTTTCTACATGTGGTCAAAAATGGTACTGTAAGCCCACTGATGCTCAGGCAGAAATTTGGGCTCACTTTGCTGGATGTATTGATTAAGGGCTTCAGTGTCATAGGACGTTTCACGTATTAACTCTGTTGGTATTGTGGTGCAATGGTTGCGGAAGCTGCTTGTATTACCTCCCAGAGAAACAGTCTTGTTCTATATGTCAAGTAAAGCACAGTTGTAAATGAAATCGTTTTCAGCAGGCAAGCAGGTATGATGCAGTTGGGCCTGGTAATGGAAGTCTTCTGATAAGTTGTGTCTGTACTTTAACCACAATGAAAGTGGATCGGGAAGTTGGCAAATGTGCAGGAGTACAGAAAACAGAGTTCTGAGACTTTTCGGTGACTGTGAAACAGCAGCCTCCGCAAGCGCAGCCTCCCACTGCGCACCGTCTTCTAGCAGCCCACGTAGTAAGCAGGCTTCCCTGAACGTAGCACATGTATGGCCATTCACGGTCTTTAGTTGGTCGAAGGACTTTGGACCCCTCACCTCGTGAAGCAGCAATCAGAGGTAGAAGCATTCTTGTTGGCCAGGGTGAACCGTGTACACTCTGCCGAGGCAATTATTAAAATTTAATCTCAGGGTGACCATTAACGGTTTGGCCTAACTTCCTTCGCTGCCACTTACACTTATTCCATGTGTAATGTGACGGCACTTGAGGATAAAGCAGATCTTGCGCAAACAGATCTATCTGGCAGAGTTTGAAGAAAGCCGTGAGTGTTGTATCTTTTGGTTGCTCAATCAGTCGAGTAGCAGTGGAAGCGGTGAAGTACACACGCTGGCCGTTTTCAAAGTGCACTGCAATCTGCTGGACTGGTGGATGGCTTTGATGCAGAGGAAACCCGAAAATGCGATAAAAGGTTTCGTTACTACTTATGTACCTATCTACTTGGTATTGCGTTATTTCATCTCGGACTCCATCTGGTTGCAGGCTGAACACAGCAGCATCAGAGCCTTTGTTGATGTACTTGCACACATATTTGATGGACTTTACAGAATTGCAGAGCTCGACATTTATGTGAGCATCGAATGCCTTCGACGACAGGATTGGGCAGTAAGGCACTATCCATCTGTTGTCTACTTCATACGGACCAACATGTACTATGAATCCACCGTCCTCTGATTTCGTTCGTCTGTACAGAGTGTACCCATCGTGCCCAGATTGTGTTTCCTGGAGGAATTTTTTTGGTATTTCTTGCTGCAAACTGACCCTTTCATGCAAGGCGATCGAAGTTTGAATCCTCGTCCGCAGGGACCATGGATCATGTTAGCCTCCACTGTCTCAAAGAGAGTCCTGTTGATAGAGGGGTCAGGGAGCTCAGCTGGGATCAAATTGTCAATTGCATCAGATGCAATCCGTGTGGACAACCAAATTAGGATATGAGCATGAGGAAGACCTCTTTTCTGCCATTCGACAGTACACATGTCGCATCGCACGGGGCCAAATATTTGGCCTTTGGTGATGAAGTTCATGAGTTTGTGTAACTTCAAATGGAAGACCCACGCAATGAGATCATGTCTGTCTTTGGCCTGCTGACCCTGAAAAAGTTCTATTCTAATCTCCCCCCACCTAGGATTACAGGTGAAAGTGATAAATGTCAGGACGTCTGTAGTAGTGGACGTATGTCATTGCCTCTTGAGTTCTTTCGTGCATGTAACGTGGGCCGCCAGTGAAAGATGACGGCAAGATGTACACCTGACTCAACCTTCCGGGTGATACGTCATTACTGAGACCATCCCTAAGATGGATGTAGCTGTCTGATCGAAGTTTCTGCTGGTTAAACCTGATATACGATAATCTCTCAGATTCCATTTTTGCACAGACATCGACGGTAAATTGGCAGAAGAGGTCGCACGATCGCTGGAGGTGGTTAGTGCAGTCATGACGGAGCATGAAGCGGTATGAGTAGAACTACATGCACGAAACTTATTTGGTACTCGTTTTGTTTTGTCTGCGCGGCACCCGCTGGTGAAGACCCAAGTGGTAGCCATCTTCTCCACGCACAAAAGGAAGTGGATACTGGAGTGCGTCGTATGCTCTGTGTGTCTCGTTGATGCGCTTTACAGTTTGGTCACGGCACGAAAGAACAATGCTTCTGGGGTTGTGCTGTTCACCGCTGAGCACAATGGCAATTTCGTTGCCATTGGGCGCATTGTAGCGACCAGAATGGTCGTTTGCCGGCCATTTTTCAGCATCGATAACCACTGTGAAGTCCAGCACTGATGGAAATTCCAAGACATACTTAAAGTTCTTTAAGTAAGAGTTATGCATGTGCAACATTTCCTGGAGTTCGAGAATTACTTTAAAATTTGTGCCGGGGGAGATAGCTCTTCGGCGTGCTGCCTGTGTTTCGTAGTCACAGACAAAGTACACCTGGAGGAAATGCGGTGTTTTGTTGGCAGTGAGTAGAAGGGTCCCAATTTTGTGGTAAATCTGCCCCTGAATTTTAAATGTAGGCACCAAATGATGTCATCTGAAAGGAGCAGTTATACTTTCTCATGTTGCTCCGGGAGAGCCGGCATTCGTCGTCTGCGCCTGTTAAAAGATACCGCAATGGCTCAGGTGTGCCGTCCAAAATGGGAAGGAGGACTTTTCCTTTCGAACAGCACATGCCAGGTTGTTCTCCAGGCCAGTTCCTTGCATTGCTGGAGGGTTCGTTGGGTGCCAGAGGCTGCAAGGTGGCTGATTTCCTCATCGGCTTCGGCATTGCGAACAGCAGCTGCAGAGGCTGCGTTGCTGGACCGTCGTTGACCATGTTGGCGTACGTTGCTGTTCAGTTTCGGCAGCTCGTTTGGAAGCTCTTGACGCCGTATCGCATGACCACCGATTGGAATACTGTTCTGGTGTTTCAACTGCTCGGGTAGACGCTGTTGCGACTGCATTGCTGAACTGTCGTTGATCACGTTGCGGTTCAGGTTCGCTAGCTCGTGTGGAAGCCCTTGATGCCGCATTACGTGACCGACGCTGGGAATGCTGTTCTGGTATTTCAGCAGCTCCGGCAGACGCTGTTGAGGCTGCGTCGCACAATATGGTGAGTAGGAGTGCAAAAAGTGATGATGCGCGCCTTGTCGTCTCTACCCACTAAGTAACACCATACACAGCCACGACGGCGTGGGTATGGTTAAGGGAGAAGCTATTGCAAGCAGTAATAGGGCTTCAAAAGCTTTGACGTGATTTATTACAACGACACACCGCTATGGTCCTCGATTAAGAACGCCTATTGCTCAACTGGAACTATCATTGGAACTTGCAAAGAGTATGGAACATGGGTTCTTTTGCTGTCTTTCTTCAAAGTAAAAAGTCTAACGATGTAATGATTAAACCTTCTGCTTTTTAAGATAGCATTGCATTGAACCCTGGCAAAGAAAGAGTAAGTGCTTCATTTATTGGGAAAAACAAATGTGTTAAAAGGATAGCTACAGGTGCAAAACGTGTTGGTGCATGAGCCTTTTTGCTCTCTCCCCATAAAATAACACATTAACGTGTAAAACTGAGCAATTAAGGCATGAACAAAAGTTCAGCAACACATGTATTCATAAGGTCAATTTATGTTTCTGCCCTCGACCATGCGTGCAGGTCACAGGGGTGATTTCTTCACCATGACCTAGCTCTGACCTTATGGAGTATGTGTATAAAATTTGAGGTCTATCGGACATTGAATTTGGATTTTTATAAAAAACATAAATGTCTACACACACACACACACACACACACACGCTGTCACTCTGACACACAGACACACTGAGGCACAGACACGCAGACATACACACACAAAAACTCAATTTTATAAATATAGATAATTTACAGGGTTCCAAAATATTTATGTATTTATTTTACAGTATACATAGAACATGATCCCAGCCTAAACGCTCAAAGACCTTCCCGTAGCCAGCTTCATTGCTACCAAATTTCCCCCTACTCTTCCGCCTTTCCTTTTCTTTTCTTTAACGACTTTAGACATTTACCCCCTACCATATATCATTTCTTCACGCATGCTTTCCTTTGTTTTCTCTCTCACTCTGTCTTCCCACCCATTTTCTGGCAAATCTCTGCGAGTTAATATGGGGTCCCTTGACGACAATGTAACCTTCATTTCATTAAGGGGTCTTTAGCCTGATGAGTTCCTAGCGCAGTACTCCTCGTTCAGTAATCACTGCTTACTCCAAAAACCTTAGACTAAGACAAAGTAAGCCTAGCAACCTACTACTTGCAAGCTTTCCTTCTCCAACACACATTTTCAATTTCTTCCAAATTCTTCAAATCAACTACTTCCCACTTCCTGCTTAGCCTCTTCACTCTTCCCACTTTCAAAAGTACATAACACTATCCACTCCTTTGAAAACTCACCGATCTACTTCTACCCTTCCCTATTCATACTTTCTATTCAATTTCATACACCACTCCATATCATAACACCACCTCCAATACCAGTCCAATTCCTTTGTCTCAATATCAACTACTAATCTGGCAATCTACTTACCACCCAGTCTATCCCACCTCCTTTTCACTACCTCAAATTTTAACGCTACAGCCATCATACAAACTAACAAAAATGTTACCATTCGCATACTACTAAAACCACCGTTCCCTGTTCCTCTACTGTTATCACTAGCATCATTAATATCCTCCAATGCTGAGATTCATTTTCCCCTCCAACTACTCCCTATATCAATATCTCCCAACTCTTCCATCTCATACACTTAGTTCTCCACAAAATCATTCCATCTTTAAGCTGTCAACACCTCAAATGTAAACTTCTTCCCTGAAGACGGGAGTTGGTATTATCTGATGATGGAATCAATTTACAATAATTTTTTTGGACAACCAAATCCTAAAAACAGCTATTGAGCTGGTAAAACTCTTATTCAGTCCTGTTAATTTCATACAGTATTTCTATTCTGTCTAAATCGGACCTTTTATATGTAAATTTATGTACTTTTTTTGTATATTAACTTGCCTAATTTGCTGATCCTTACACACACACACACACACACACACACACACCCACACCCACACACACGTATGTATATAAACGAGTACGTATATGTGTGTTTGTAAGTGAGTATCTATGTGTATGACTATGAGGAAGTGAGCACACATTCCCACGCAAGGCATTGGCCACCTCACGGCTATAACAGGTACTGCAACCTTTGATCGAACCGAAAACAGTGACTTAGAATCGAACATCTTAACCACAAATGTATCTCTACACTTATATAATATATCATATATGTAAATATATGACCGTACACAGGTGGCATATATGATACATTCACCCACACTCAAGTGCTCTTTCTGATTCCTTTTTGCGTATGCATCTGTGAATATATACACCTGTATATGGCTGCGTATCTGAGCATGTGTAAGGGAGAGAGAGAGAGAGTGAGAGTGTGAGAGAAAGAGACGGGAAGGCACGGAGAGAGAAAGGGAGACAGAGAACGAAAAAGAGAGAAATACAAAGTGTTAATGATCTGGATCTGCCTCTTAGCGCTAGGCGAATTAATAGCACAATGAAATAGACAGCGTTAAAAAGATTATTGTTAAAGATGAGCGAATGTGAAAATTATTAATTTTCAACTCTCGAAACTTTTATCTTCTTATCCTCGGTATACTCTCTGAATATTCATCTGTTAGACCTTAAGGGTGGAAAATCTTTATTTATTATTTTCTCGCAAGAAATGTTTCTCTAATTAAAAATAAGAAGAAATCAGGAATCGTGTGGTCATTTCTATACTCAAACTTCGCTAAATTCTTTGCTATACTTCTAACAGATACCTCCCGAGACATGCTTCGTTCTCTGAATTTTCTAACTTCAGAATAAACAAATAGTAAATGCTTTCAAATATTTTCCCGATGTAATAATTGCATACATGCATGCATTGTATTCATTAATATTGAAACTATTGAGAACAGCGATTCTTTCTATTTCAATTAAATAACGAAATCGATATTGTATTTTTCTAATAATGTGTATATCACATCGAAATATATATTGAATTGTTTTCTTTTTTTATGATTTAATCCTTGATTTACATTGATTGAGAATTTGTATAAGCAAATGCTTTCCAGTTGTAACAAGAAACTCCTTTTGTAGGACATTACGTATAGAGAAAGCTACATTTTCCATAAAGCCTTCTATCTTTTATATGACATTGTAATTGCTTCATATGGAAGCGGAGAACTTGACCTTCTGTCTTTTGTTCTGATAATGACTTTTATAGGGCTTCATTTATTGGCTCATCCCATGAATAATCCTTTTATTCGCAGGCAGAAGTGCCTGCAATTTTATGGAGTGATTAGTTGATTTCTTCGACCACAGTGCTAAACTGGTACATATTTCATCGATCTGGAATGATGAAAGGCAAAGTCAACGTCAGCAGTATTTGAAC
Source organism: Octopus maya (assembly GCA_027122535.1). Classification (NCBI taxonomy): domain Eukaryota; kingdom Metazoa; phylum Mollusca; class Cephalopoda; order Octopoda; family Octopodidae; genus Octopus; species Octopus maya. The sequence goes on from JAOPJW010005814.1 coordinate 37,374,372, forward strand.
TTAGAACGGACGAAATGTTGCTAAGCATTTTTTCCGTCAATTTAACTATTCTGTGTTAACATTTAAGTCTCCGCAGCACTTTTCAGAGAGAGCAGCGAGTTAAACACAACATAAAGAAAGCCCTCATCCGTTAGAGCTTATATCTAGCCACGTGTACTGTATACCATCATGGTCAGGACATTTGGCAGTAAACAACAAAGCTCACCATCTCTGAGATCGTCTTTTATGGTTAATTTTTTATCACTATATGCAATACTCTTTTTCATTACGCACATCTCCTCAAAGTTTTTTTCCTTTCAAGATAAATCGATATTTGCATGTAAAGTCTCCCCTCATACAACCGAGGTCTCTAATGAAACGTTAATGCTGATGCAGTTTGACACTAGTATCGTTGCAGGTGAACTTTGCGAGTATTTGCCCAACGTCGTACACAAATTCGCCAATCCGCAACCTGGTACTTTATTTTCTAGGTACTTCATAAATACTTTATAAATAGGTAATTGTATTTATAGATAATTTATAGGCGCTTTATTTTATAGGTATTTCATTTTATAGTTGTTCTCAGGTAGATAAAATGGAAAGTTGATTGCAGCGGAATTCAGCCTACGATAGTAAAGAGCCAAAACAAATGCTAAATAGCATTTTGTCCAACACCCCAACAATTCTTTCTCCCCTTCGAATAGGAACAATAACATTGGTATAACACTCTGATATAAGCAGTACAGAAAGATGGAAACCATAATATACGTGTTAACTCTATCCAGGTGGAGATCTATTTCTCGTCCAGCTAACATTTGGAAAATCGAAGATAAGCCCGATTTCATTGATCCTTTTGATTTAGAATAAAGTAATTGACATTTCTGTCACTTCATTACAAGTTATTAATTTAATAGTAATTGAATATGCTGAAGCGAATCATGATGATTAATAGATCCAATGTTTGTTTCAAGTGTTCTATAGTATTAAGTTGGGGAAAGATAAATCACCAGGAGGATAAGAAGCTGGTCTCTCAAAATTCTTCTGTGTAGCAATGATATTAATGTCTCTTTCAGCCATTGCTCATCAAAGACTTCTGTAGTTTGAATGCTCCTCTTTACGTTTCAATCTTTAATATTGAATTTTTGCGCTCATAGAGGATTAGCAGTTGCTTTTTCATAAAAGACTTCAGTCACTAGGCCACCGATCATGTACAGTGAAGAAATAGCGAAAATGATCCTGTGGTGAGATCTTTACTCTGGGTTCGGATGTTTAAAAAGGCAGTAATATTTCCTCCTGAAAATATCTCCCTTATAATCGACAAATGTTTTGATGCACAAATCTACCACGTATCACTTATCCTGTCACATTAATGTGATTGCTATGGTGTTTTCGTGAGTAGGACCAACCTTCCAGCTTTTCCGTTCAGGCTACATTATATCCTCTTCATTCTTTTCTAAAATTTCATTTTCAGATGGCGTTTAATTTTTAATTCTAGAACATCTTGCATAACATACTACTTGTGACAAAATAAGTGGTAGTGCTAATTTGGTTGCTAAATCAGGGTTATGTCGGAGGTGACATACATATGCCTGCTCACTTATTTCTATGACTTGGCACGCGATGACAAGTCTTTGAGATATAGTCGATACTGGTCTAGAAAGTAGTTCCTGTAGATTATGTTCCAGAACTAGTTGCTCTCCATTGAATACCTTTTTGTTCTGTTTCTCTTGCGTTTCAGTTCCTCAATGCAAACGACGCTGAAGTGAGTTTTCTATGGCATATATAACAACTAGACTATTTGCTTTGAACATTCATAGACATGCTCCTAGTCAAGGTATCTTCAATAGGGCACAACTCGGATATATCTTTCTTCTTGTCAGTGATCAGTAACACATGCAAGGCTATCCTGGTTCCACTCTGTCTCATTGCATATTTTGCTATATTTCCGCTACACACAAGTTTTACTGGGATATAAATGAGTCGAAACCACACTGTTCAATATCCTTATCGATATGCCTGATCGAGGCTTTTGATTTTCTGCGTCACATATATTAATGTCGAGTACATGTGCGGATGTATACTTATACTCGATTGTCAATGTAAAGTAGAAAGTATCCGGCTCAAAACAGAAAACATCTTCCAATATTTCTGGTAGGGCACCTATGAGATGCTGCAGGTTGGGAACTGGAAAGTCTCCCCCTCATTCTAACATTATAGATGTGTTATTTTCTTCTTCTCTCGGTTTTATACAATTCTCAAAGTAACAGCATTTTCTGGAAAATTGTCAAATGAAAACTCTCATTCTGTGTAACCAAAAAGGCAATACAAAATGCTTCATACTTCCACTATTTGCTTTATCTATCAAAATTTTCTGCGCATGACTTTTTGAGTATTGTTACTATTATTGTTACCACTATCGTTCACGATGCTTGTGAAACCGTTTGAAGTAATTTGTTTTTTCTATTAAATGTTCATTATTGTTTTCTGTTTATGGTTAGTATCCATTCTGAAATGAAACTTGTATTGTGCTGATGTTTTATTTGTTTTGTGTAGTGTTATGTAATTTTCGATATTTGGAAGTGTATATTGTGTTGTTTAGCTAGTTGACAAGTTAACATAAAATGAAAAATGTGAAAGTAATTGACATATAATGCATCTAAAACCAATAAAACCAAAACTTTTAGGGTATCGCTGCAATTATTAATAAAAGCTGATGTAGGTATGAAACGTGCGGATTACAAATAATCGGAGAAATGTTTGTAGGAGGAAACAAAAATATCGGATATGTGTACTATTAACAAAGTAGCCCGAGTATAATTTCCTCACATTAGAAGCAACATAACCATAAAACCTGGCTCCTCAGTGCTCACAATGCGAAAAGAACTAACAGAAAATTCTGAACTCTTCAGTGGTAGCCGAAATATTGAGGAATTGAAGAGAAACAGTAGAGAGGCAATTGCAAGTCCTTATCAAAGCAAATCACCTTTTAAATATCATAAATCTTGTTTTAATTATTGTTTTAGTAGGTTCTTTATTTAGTCCGTCAAATCATTTCCACACCTTTCCATAAGTGTTTAAATTCACCCCTTACTCTCATTTACCAAAGCAATAACAAGTGTTTAGTAGGAAATGCGTTCTAGCATAACCATCCTACCTGTTTTATGTCTAAAGTATCTGCTACTAAATTATGTGCTATTTATTTATTTATTTATTTATTTATTTATTCGTTCGGTGAGTGTGTTATTTGAAGAAGGTATGTCTGCTGATATTAGAAAGGCGAAAGTACTTCGACTACACTAATCGTTACCTCCATGCAATTCGCTTCATTTTTTAAAAATTTCTTAAAGAACGCCATTGCCTTTTATCTTTCAGAGGTCAGGCAAATGGGTATCAAATACAAGGTTCCATACAATCGAATATACGCATTCCCAAAAGTTTCAAAACCGGAACCGATCTTAAAAATTAACAACCATCTCTGATTTTACATTAGGCTGACATGAATGACTGAAGACCAAGACTGTCCTTCAGAAAATGTGAGAAAAATGGAAAAAAAGGATTTTAATTGCTTAAAACTTTCAGATCGGTTGCTTTTTCATAAGACTGAGCAAACATCTATATCATTACTCTACCTCCTGGGATGTGCATTCGAGTATTACGTATTTTTGCACACTAAACTATGAGTCTAAACCGAAGCAGTAATCAGTTTTTTCATAATGAAAAATAATTTAACGTTATTCTTTAAGCAACATCAGCTATGCAAAGAAAATGAAGTGAATCAAGTATTTATTATAATAAACAATGTTATGCATATCAATAAATACATGCATCAAAATACGAAGAAGAAATAGAATTTCTACGGTTCTAGGAAAACAAGAATGTATCTAGCCCTACAAGAAAAAAATATCCAAGTATTTAGCTGAATTAGCTGAATTGTTACTGTTGTTTAAAATAGTAGACATCATTTAGCTATGAGAGAAAGTTTGATTTCGAATTGGCCAAATATTTTTCCTGAAATATGACAACGTATCCGTATATTGCTAAATTAGTAACCAACATTAACAAGGAAGTGGAATTAAATAAAAATAATATAATGAAATTATTTTGGTAATATACAATTTTAATGTTCTTTAATGGCTGGCTCTCTGTCTGTCTTGTTGAATAAATATTCAGAAGAATTAAAACAATAGTGTTGTCAAAGATTTTATCTATGACATATTAATAGCCAATGAACAATAGTAGCTATTTAGTATCATGACAGCCTCAGTATGATTAGAGGTTAGAAATAATCAATTCACGCTCTCATTCTCTCTCTCTCTTTTTCTCTTTGTAACTGTGTGTGTGTGTTTCAAGACAGGCACATATATGTATGTACGTGTAATATATGCATGCGTCGAGCATAGCTGACTGGTTAATATGTTCACTTCGCAATCAAGAGGTGTCTAGGTCTTTACAAAAGCCTGGTATTTATGATATTTCACTGTCGCCATAACGCTATTTGTCCAATGTACTATGACTTAAAATGGATAGACAAAAACACTGAGGAATATCGTGAAAATGATTATATCACCAAGGTAATTATCCAGGATTCCCTCATGCTACGTCATTTTCATTTGATGAAACGATTACGCCAAGTGTTCACGTGTATATAGAACAATATATAGAAAATTCCAACGTGCAGGCAGGCCGTTTGAAATTTCTGAGTTATCAATGGGAGCCCGGATTCAAATCTTCTGTAACAAACAAGCCAATTGATTATCACCGATACCCTAGGTTTCCACGAGAACAACGGGTTTTTTTGTGTTTGTTGTAGCGACACTAACAACATATACAAGTTTTTAAAGTGGTACTTCCTACAAGAACATAACCCTACTACCACATAAATCTAAGCAAGTGGAATTAATCTGTTTGCCTGGAACTCTGCGTCAGTCTATGACTCAACCAAAACGACGAGGCATGGGGAAACAAGTAAGGTAAACGGTAACCACATCAACTAACCTTCATGAATTTGTTGGAGACGTCGCAGCCTCAACTCATGTCTGAGCATCACCAGGAGCCTTGAAACAGGCCGCTAACATTTCTTGCTTCGTTATTGCTCCCGTCATCAACTTAAAGTCCCTAGAAGCAGGGGTGATTAGTTCCATATGTCTGATGTCCGACAATATTACACTGCTTTCACAACCGTGTGCTGACGAAGATCTTCCGATTAGAAACTAGCGTGATATGCATCTCAATATCTCTAGTATCCACAGTAGTGTCTAAAACGTCAGCATTGAAGATGAGACCAAACAGGATAACATTGACGGACAAAGTGCATGATACTGCATGATTTCAATAGGAAGGAAGTTACTCTAGCCTCCAAGATGCTATCACTGTACATTGCAATGAGCAAACTGCAGAAAACGAGCTTTACTATCGAATCAATAGTACCTCGAGCAAGATGACGGCTATTTCAACCAGGGCTACTTTTTGCTCAGTCTGAGTGTTGTAAGCCTCATGATTACTATGCTCCTTTGAATATTCTAATTTTTAACACGCAGTTGTATTTCTTTATTTGACTATGCTCATGTAGTTTGTGGAGAGTTCATAAAACGGAAAGTTCATAAAACTGTTTGGAATTACATTAAATGACTTAAAATTATAAGAAATGGGGTGCTTGTATGGATTCTAGCTCTCCAAAGTTTTTTTTTTTTTAACAGAGAGCTATTAAGACTTAATCGGTGAAACCCACTTCATCTCTGGCTTTGTGTGTATGCTGAGTGACACTGTTTGTACAGCACGATTCATTCGTTCAGCCATATTTGCCACTCACCCATCTCCCAACAAATTGGTTGGGAGGTCAACGCATACCTTTCCCACTGCAACTTCGAATATATACATGTATGTATGTATGTATGTATGCATGTATGTATGTATGTATGTATGTATTTATGTATGTATGTTCACATTCTCTTTTCAATTTAAAGTAAATTTTGAGCGGCCATCTACTTTGGAGCCAGGTTGTGAAGAAATGTATCTTGTGTTAACCATCATCCTTTACATC
>JAOPJW010005814.1:37642200-37652258 GCA_027122535.1 Octopus maya
CTTATGTACACACATACACACACCCAACACACACAAACGTGCATAATCATATTAATGCCTCTATATTCATATAAGTGTTCATGTATTTAAAATTGTCGACTTTTTGATTTTGTGTGCATATTGAAATTGTGACCATCTCTGCTGATTAGTCTTTTGTATTGCTTCTACTCTAAACTGTCCTTAGACTTTTAAATCATAGACAATTTTGAATTGACTCATCCTTCCTTATTCTTAAAACATACACTATCTCTCTGAGTATAACAAAGTGCATGTGAGTTATAGATAGGGATTGAGTAACTGACAGCTAAAGATTGGCAGATTTTGAATAAAATGTCATTAAAAATACAAGCTATTCATGAAAATATATTGCTGATTACTTTATGAAAAAGAATAATGTAATATTTTCTAAAGTCACATAGCACATTATTTTTGTTCTGTTTTTAGTGTTAAAATGCATATCCTGATAATAAGATTGTATTTATCAACCTCTTGTTTCTATTATATTGTGTTTTTATTTATCTAGTTTTCTTTTTATAGGGAATAAAAACAAGCATCACATCATAAATAGAAGTTAGTTATGCTTCCCAAACATTGCCTCTTTTATTTTACTTTTGCTTTTAGCAAGCATTCATACAAGAGACTTTATTGTCATCTTGGGCAAGTCTTGACACAGTTCCCTATAATTAAAATTTATAGTTTAAATATATTTTTAATGCATATTTAAAAATACATTTGTATTTAGTTTCCAGAAATTCTATTAAATTACAACAAATAAATATCCTGAGGATGTTACATAGAATTTAAAAAATTCTTTTCTGCTATTTTTATTTGAGATTTTTTTTCCTCCCTTTAAAATGCTTGCTATTCATTCAAGCCTGCAAGTCAAACTTGCTAATCATTTTTTGTTGTTGTATTTTTCTTTTACTTTTTGTTGCTTTAAGGGTTTTTATCAAGATTCTTTAAAATGCAAAAAATTACTTTCAAGAAATTTCCCATGAAACGTTACATTGAAGAGACAACAGTATTCAAGTCTAATAATTTTTATTAATATTTTCCTTATTTCCTTTATCATTCTTTAAAATTTAGTTTGGTTTATTGCAAAAATAATATTGCACAAGTAAAAATTTAACTCAACAAATTAATTACTGCTATAAACAGTTAAAGATAATCTCTTCCTTTCCAATACATAGAAAGATGGTTTAAACTAATATAAATTTGTTGGACTACAGAAACTCATGAATGCAATAAGCACTCCTAACCTACATTGATTTATAGGAAAAGTAAATTATTAAAGAGAACAATAAAGCAATATGCATCAAAGAGATATATTCTTTTCTACTCTAGGTACAAGGCCTGAAATTTTGAGGGAGGGAGTCAGTCGATAAGATCGATCCCAGTATGCAACTGGTGCTTAATTTATTAACTCTGAAAGGATGAAAGGCAAAGTTGACTTCAACAGAATTTGAACTCAGGATGTAAAGATAGATGAAATACTGCTAAGCATTTCACCCAGCTTGCTAATTTATGCCAGCTCACCACCTTGCGTCAACTGACAAATGCATCAGAATTCTACTAGCATGATGGTAATTATGAGAATATGCACAGGCTTCCCAACTACATGGTTTTCGGTTCAATCCCTCAGTGTGGAACCTTGAGTAAGTGTCTTCTACTATAGCCTTGGGCTGACCAAAGCCTTCTGAGTGGATTTGATAGACAGAAACTGAAAGAAGCCCATCGTATATATGTATGTTTGTGTATGTGTGTGTGTGTATGTGTGTGTGCGTGTGTGTATGTGTATCTTTGTGTTTGTGTCTGTTCCAACTTAACACCACAACTTGACAACTTGTGTTGATATGCTTACATCCCCATAATTTAGTGGTTCACCAAGTGAGATCAATATAATAAGTACTAGGTTTAAAAGTAAAGTACTGGAGTCAATTCTTTTGACTAAGGATTCTTCAAAGTGGTGCTCCAGTATGGCCACATTCTAATAACTGAAACAAGTAAAAGAAATAAAAGAAACATAGAAAAACTCCTCACCAATATTCTTACAACTGAAACTATATCTATAATATAAGATAAGATTTATAAACAAACTTAATTAATAAACGTCATGACTATCAGTTGCAAGTGAGTATAACTCGGTGCCTCTATGCTTTTGCAACTTGTTTTAGGTGTCTATGTAGTTTCAAGTAGACATAGGTACTCTTTCAGCTCTCCTACACTTCACCTAAGGAAACATCAACATTGTGACTGCTGGAGAGATAGATGTTTACTTCAACACTGTGCTAGTGCTCTTTTCCAGCTGAGTAGATTGGAGCAACATGTGATGAAGTACATTTCTGAAGGAAACAACTTACTAACTTTTCCAGGGATCAAAACAATGACCTTAATATCATGAATGCAAAATCATAGCCACAGGTCCAAAAGTCTTTACAACCTACTAAGCAACCAATATGCGACCAAAACATACTTAAAATGTCCTTCTTGACTTTCACACTTGAAGTTCTCTTCTGTTGTCCTCAAGACAATCTATACACCAAAACTGACTGAGTAGCCATGGATTCATCAATAAGATACACAGCTTCAATATTCTACGTTCTAACATTGAAACCAAGGGTTGTTCCTCAATATAAAACCACATCATATATGCAAAGTACCTAGTGACAAATACACAAAACTAGCAGAGAGAAGTAAGATTTTGAAGATAATTTTATTCTTGGATTTGCAAGTCAACAAAATTTTAGTGAAATTCTGGCTACCATCATACTTTTTCACTCTACAGATGAGTGAACTAGAGCAATGTGAAATAAAGTGTCTTGCTCAAGAATGCAATACATGGCCCAGTCCAGGAATCGTACTTGCTACCTCATGATTGTGAACCCAACACTCTAATCACTGAACTATGTGCCTTCAGGACATAACAAGAGAGTGAATGAGATTGCTTTACCAGCTAGTTATAGCAACCAAATCTCTCAGAAATGTCACCATGCCCTCTTTCAAAAGAGAAAATACATTGGATTAAGAAACCCACGATACATTTTGTCTACATAAAAGACTGGAAAATTATGCCTGAATAGCCCTATCATAGATATGTTTGATCATTACTAATCTGAGGTAAGGCAACAACAAATCATATCCTGAATTATAATATGCTGAACATGGAAAGATTCTAAAGGGAATCCAAATTGCAATAAAGCAGCTGTTGATCCTGTATTAGAATGAATAAACTGAATTTTAATCAAGTTTTATCTTTAGTGAAGTACTGTGAGTGCTTAAACCAGATCTTTCTTCTGCAAATAATTTGATACTATGAGGCACTGTTTCCAACTGCAGTAAGTCACAGATCATAGTTTCTTACCTTCTTTATCCCACCAACTTGGACTGATTATAAGTAATTCTTCCTCTCCATCATCCCCTTTTCTCTACACATCCTTTGCTTCTGTTTCACTAAGCCATAAAAATATGTTGTATGGTGTAGAAATTATCAAAATATTGTTCTTTGGTTTTCATCTATAATTTATCTGCATTATGTGTAGGCCATCTTTTGATCCAACGTGAATATATATTGTGATATTAACTATTGTGATACTTAGTAAGTTTAACATTGATATCAATTTAAAATGTTACATAACTAAAATAATAGTACTGCTTGACAATTGATTATTCCCATTACATCATATTAAAATATAAATGTTTCTAGTCTGAAATAAAATGTTATGATAATACTTGGAGATAATCCTATTACTCACTTGAGTTTTCAAAGAATTGCATTTGTATAATGTGAGACAGCGACAGCTTTCTTAATGTTCTCTGGAGAGTGTATCTCTTAGTGCTCTATGATAGGAAGTCATAATACATTCATATAAATAACGACAATTTCTTTCATTTAGCATTAAGAATTTATCAAACATCATAAAAGTTTGAAAAATACTGCTTCAGCTAGTTGAACATAACTATTAACTAACATAATTTAAAATATAATGGTGATATTGATTTTTTTATCTGAATATGTACGAAGACAAATTTAGTAAAGGAAGAATATTTATTATTATGAACACTGGCATATTACTAAATACTAGGATTTTAGATTCTGTTCTGCTATATTAATATTACTGACAATAACAACTGTTAAATTCTTTCCGGGCCTTCCATGAATAATGACTGTGGTTTTTTATGGTACAGGTAGATTTGATTTGATTTTTATGCTAAGATACAAAGAAACCAATGCAAGTAAGTGATGTCACATTCCTCAACCTGCCAAGAAGACTTACATAATCAACTGAATCGACTTTGCTACACTTCTTTACTATCACACCCAGACTCTGCATTAATTATCATATTCAGTCCATCCATCACATATTTCATCCCTCTAAAATGTCCTCACTTTATTGTCTTTCTCACAAGTGTCAACTAAGGAAGTTTCAAGAGACATCAATCTCATTGATCTAGAAGGGGCTGCAAGGGCATAGGCACTGATCTTTCCTCCAGATTTCCATAAGTAGGAAAAACAAAAGAAAAGTTGGATGAAAACTGAAGTCACATTCAAAGCGTTCAGTTTTAGTAGATAACAACTCCTCAGTATTTCTAAAATCTAAAACATAACAAACAAGAGAGATAACTCCAATCAGATCAGTTGATTGAAAAGTTTGGGCAATATATACAGTACATATTTAAATGGATCTAATCATGAGAGTAAGAAATGAATCAAGTGCCCAAACCTGAATTGAGTGTTCTAATGGAAAATGATGGGAAGAACCTATAACATGTTGGGAATTTCAAATTTCTCTCCAATTTAGTAGTATGGTAAAGGATTTGAGATAAGCCAGTAACTTTGTAGTCCAGGATGCTGGTTTTAAACAGGTTAATTAAATAGTGACAACATACAATGTAAGAGTGTGTTAACCTCAAATTCTCATATCGATTCTCATATCAATTTATTTAGAGCCGTGGGTCCCAGCTGGGATCTGTATGCGCCTTGTGGTCCATATAAGATTTTACTGTTAAAATTTTAAAGTATAATGAGATTCTTTAAATCATCAAATGTCTAGAAAGATCAATCCAAGTAAAATGAGAATCAAAAGGGTCCATCATCATCATCATCATCATCATCATCATCGTTGTTTAATGTCTGCTTTCCATACTAGCATTGGTTGGATGATTTGACTGAGGACTGGTGGACCAGAAGGCGACACCAGGCTCCAATCTGATTTGGCAGAGTTTCTACTGCTGGATGCCCTTCCTAACGCCAACCACTCCGAGAGTGTAGACCAACCACTCCAAGAGTGTAGGCCAACCACTCCCTAGATAAAAAATGGTTGAGTCTCCCAACTGACTGGTTACAAGCAATTCACTTCCCTTCTGTTCAAAACTTTATTATGACACAACAAATTCTTTTCTCTTTGGCATCCAGTGATCTTGTTTATGAATAATAGTAAATAGCAGATTATTTCAAAACAATGACTCAAAAATATTCCTGTTTTTTTTTTTTTTTGCTACAGTTACTGTGATTTGAAATTAAAACCTTCCTTTCACACATCCATATACTATATCACCCATCCAGTATTCAAAGTTACCTTTATCCCCCATTCTCTCTTGTACTTGTTTTCTTGTCACTTGAGGTTATATTCTGACACCTTGTATTGATAATATTTATCTCTCCAGCTCCTCTTAACAACACATGATGAACGACAATGATGATGGTTGTGGAGGTGGTAGTGGTGGTGGCAGCAGCGGGGGTGGTGGCAGTAGTGGTGGTGATGTGGTTGTGGTGATGGTCATGATGGTGGCAACAGTGGTGGTGGTGTTGATGATAGCAATGATGATGATGATGATGATGATGATGATGATGATGATGATGATGACAATGATGAGGATGATAACACTATTTTCACTATAATGAGAGTTCATGATTCTAGGTTAAGTTACTATTTTTACATTGCATTTCATTACAATGATACTAGCATCATTGTTTGATATCAAATTGTAATTTCTATATGTTTGATATTTGTATTTGATATCTGCATTAAAATCTTAATGCAGGTATAAAAATCTTTTCTTCATCAATGAAAACAGGCCAAGATATTTGCAGCTATACTGTGAACTTTTGTGGGTTTTAAATGCTGGAATCTCCATGCGTGTCCGATCAGGCACCATCTGATATTTTCATTAGATGAGACAGTAATAAATTTTGTGGTTTGCAGCCCAACTCCTCCAAATATCTCAGATGTCATAGGCTGAAGGATTTAATTTACATACAATTTATTGAGTTTGTTCATTAGCACACTGGGCAGAATGCTTTACAACATTTTGTCCATCTTTATGCTCAGAGTTCAAATTCTATCATGGTTGACATTGCCTATCATCCTTCTAATTGTCGATAGAATAAGTACCAGTTGAGTATTGGGTTGATGTAATCAACTTAAGCCCTCCCTGAAATAGCTGGTCCTGTGCCAAAGTTTGAAACCAATATTTCAAGTTTGTGATTCTAGATCAAGCATAGGGAATCATTTTTCTATAATCAAACAAGTCAAACTATCAAAAAGTCTCATTGCCTTCAGTATGACCACGACTGTTTTAGATTAAGTTACTATTTAATATTGTATTAACGTATAATGTTATTAGTGACATGAGGTGTGATTTTGGATGGAAATTATTTTTTCTATATTGATGTGACTTTAGATAAGTGTTGAACTTGTGGTCTTTGGAAGGATTAAGTATAGTTTTATGATGTTGCGTTGTTAAAAGAATTTCTTTGAAACATACAATACAAAGCAATAATTAATTTCTGTAATTTTTGAGTGGAATACATATGAGAGGAAAATCAGCATACTGCAACACATTTTTTGTTAATTTATTATACTTAGATTTTATTTTTCCTTTATTTTCATGTACTGAATATTTTTCCCCTCTTTGCTTTTCAGCTCTCTTACTGAGAGCAATTACAAATCAAATGAAGTGTAAGAACTGGTTGTGAGTAACATAGCACAGCTGAACATAGAGAGATCATATACTATACACAAATAATTCTCACATTACTGTTATGGACTACATACTCTGAAACATTGTCATTACACAGCACTATCCTAGACTACATCACAACAGATGACCATATTATAAAATGAGTAAATAAATAAATAAAGGAATAAATAAATATATGAATGTACAAGAACCTGATGATTCTGTTAATTAGCAAAATTTCTGTCATCAGCACAATACCACAACTCTCTGACTGACACGCTGTTTATTGATTCATTATGCACATTGTTTTAATTTTAATCATGCATTATCTTGTGGCGTTGAGATTTCGATGATGTTATTGTATATTTTTTAGAATGACATTGTCATGTCGGTGTGATAGGCCAGATAGAATATTTGGGCAGGATATAACTAGTTTAAATGCAAAAGGGTTTATAGCACTAGCTTCGCTGAACTAGAAGACTATGAAACACTAACATGCACATACCGCATACTTCTTTCCTACTGTGTCTCATCAGTCAAATCCTATACCTAATAATTCTCTCAGTCCTTGTATTCAGATTTATTCACTTCTAGACAATTCAATCCAGCAGTCGAAATTACTGTAGACATTATTAGTGATAATTTGATTCACTGAAATAAAAGGCATTAAAGAATAAAATTTATTTACCTGCACAGCAAAAAATAACCTCAACATTATGTCTGACTGTTAATAATAAAAACTATCAATACATAGATTGTCAGACACACACAATGTTTCTCTACAAAACTCAGTATCTATCCCTGTAAGCTAGATGAACTGGGACAAAGAAGAATTAAGTGTTTAGCTCAGACAAAATATTTAGCATAGTTAATTTTGTAACCATAGAGTTTATTTATTGCATTTCTGTGTATAAGAATAACATTACCAATAATCACACAAGCAGTGCAAACAAACTTATCACTATATCTAGGAAAAATATATCATACAGCTGGTGTTTGCTTTTTTCTTTAAAAAATCACATTCAGGGTGTTACTTAAATAAAAAAAAAACTTTAATTCATTTGACAGATAAGATATATTGTGCCAAAAGAAACAGTAATTAAACTCAAATAAATAGGAAGTGTCAGTAAAATAATTTCTTTAAGCAATATTTTAAAACTTTCAAACTAATTACTTCAGTTTGAGAAAAAAGAAATCTAAATTAGTTCCCAGATTCTGAGAAGCATTCTCTCCATAGCACCCACACACCATATTCTGACGTAGCAGTTTGCTGAAGCTTCTCTGTTTAGAGCTGAATAATTTGTGCACATTCTCCATGCCCATGCAAAATATCAACCAATTTATGTTCTTTCATATTCTGTTATACCATATTCTTCATATACTGTTATACCGACATTATTTCAATGATTTATTATTTGTTACATCATTAGTTTACTGTATCACTGCCTTTGTTCATTTACCCTTACAGAGGAACTTTCACAACAAAAGACACGCCCTCAATTTCATTTCATATGTGAGATATTACAAACTTTAATGAATAAGTCATGGAAGGAACCTTTGTCATGTGAGTTGACATGTTAACAAAATCAACCTACTTTCAAATCACATAGTACAATCTTAGAAAATAAAATGGAAAAAAAAAGAGCACATTAGATAAATGAGTTTTGGATATGCAAGAAGACAGGTTAGTCAAATCTGGAATGCCTTTCACATAGGTTTGGTTGATCAAGGGTAACTGGAAACTGAAGGAAAATATTATTTAATGATGCTTCAAAATAAGTGTAGATATTTAGAATTGCCAAATGTGGGGATCACTGACTGTACTTCAACTACAGTGCTGGAAAATAGTTCTTAATTACTTTATTTCTTGTTGACCTCTAAAATGCTAAGTAAAACCTTTGTTGATGTACAATTTACACATTTCTGATGATGTTTGTACTTTGCAAATCAAATGCTCTCAATTGTTTTAGCTTCATGGCACTGTAGAGAACAAGTAGAATGTTACTGGTACTTCTTGTATGGAAAGTAAACTTTATTGATTTGTTTTGCTTAGAAAGATTTTGAAATAATGATAATATAAAATTTAAAATATTGTAAAATTATTGAAAAATGATTTCTTCCTTTATTTTATTGATCATATTTATGCATAACAAAACCATGAATAGAATGTTTTTCAAGATACTTATGCATTATATCCGGAAGGCTTAAATTATTTTTAAAAATGAGATATACCCTATGGTGTACCAATGCATTATAGTGAATCCTTGGAAACTACCCATATATATAAAAATTTGAGAATGCATTCAAATAATGGAACATTTGAGACTGCAAGCAAGTAATGGAACATTCATGAATATGCTAGACCTGAATGCATGATTATTGTGTTCCCTAGAGGCCCAATAGATTTAATCTTTATATATCACGGTTTCCCATCAATAGATAAAGATTAGGGACTTCGATATATTGCTTGGCAGAGAAGCTTATAATATTGTTAAATCCACTCTTACTACAATTACAACCTCATTGACATGTTATTTCTAACATCATCTTCATTGATTGCTGCAACAATGACAGTGCCTTGCTGCTACAAAAGTATTTGCTCCTCAGAAGTATGAAAATGTATACTACCACTGACTTTTTCTCCCATAAATTATCTGTTCCACCACTTTTCACATTCTATACCATGTCTCACATTCACAATTATCCCTTCCCAGATGCGTACTTATTGAAAATTTCCTTTCCATTCATACTTTTAGCTCCAATTCATCTTTCTTTTAGCATATTTCGGATCAAATGCATTCTGGTAATAGTCATCATACATATTTAGAAGTACACTTCCAATACATCCTGTGCTGAATATGGAGGGGTTTGAAGAGATTTAGTTATAAATTCTTGCAAATCAGATGACCACATTGAGGAATTTTGTGTGTTTGTCTAATACATTGTGTTCTTGATAAGAATGTTTAGAGTGGACATCAGTCACATTAATCATAAAGTCCTGAGAGGACCTTTTTAAGTCAGGGGTACCAACAGATTCGAGACCAATAAACAAATTAAACAAATTATAACAATTTTGCTCTCTCTCTCTCTCTCTCTCT
>JAOPJW010005814.1:37907459-37918141 GCA_027122535.1 Octopus maya
TCAAAGAGTTCTAGGAAGTCTCTCGCAAAAAGCCATACACTTCTTTTAAAAAAATCAACATGCTCAAAAACAGTTTGCAAAAGCGCATTTGGAGTCCAGCAGATTGGTCAAATGTGTTGTGGTTGGACAAGTCAAAGTTTAGCTTGTACGGCAGTGATGGCAGAAAGTATGTAAGAAGGCGTACAGGCGAAGAATATCATCCAGAATGCATCCGACCTACAATTAAGCATGGTGGTGGAAGTGTGATTGTATTGGGGTGCATGTCTGGAAAAGACATCGGTCCTATAATCCGAATCAAGGGCATTATGGAGAGTAAGTCCTATCTAGAAATATTGGATAAGCCTATGCTTCCACACACCCAAAAGCATTTGGGCCAATCTTGGATTTTCCAGCATGACAATGACCCGAAACACACCTTGCACTAGTCAGAGATTACATTAGGGCTAAGAGAGTTTGGTTGATGCAGTTGTATTGAAAAATTGATTAAGACTTTGTGTGTATTCCTGTATGGATCAGTTTTTCTTTTAAACATATTACATTGAACCGGCCTTTATAGTTTGTTTGGGAAAAGAAACTTTCTAGATCTTGATGCTCTTCTTTGCAGGATGACCTGACTTGGTGCTGCATATGTGTCTGTGTTATTAGCATTTTGTAGTAGTTGGATTTGTGCTTTGTGACATTCTTGTTGACCCTTTTCCCTCCTCCTTCAATACTTTCAATTAGTTGCTGGGTTTTCTAATATTCTTCTTGTTCTTTGTCATGCACTACTTAACCCTCTGTCAAATTCTCTAAATTCTGCTTCACATTGATCTTCTGTTTTTTTCTTCTCTGGTTCATGATAGGCCTTGCTAAGCTGAATGATCTTCTTTATGCCGTTCTTGTTGCACTTGGCATCTGAAAAGTATTCATTCGTGTCTGGTGTGAATATTTCCTTGCTAAATTTCCTGCTTATAGGTTCTATCCCTCTCTTGGGTTGGAAGCTTCTTGTTAGAGTGCACTATCATAGCTTGTGTTTCTGGATCTCTCTCTCTCTCTCTCTCGTACATCCACACTATGTCACCTTCGGTGTACCTCAATGTTTTGTTTTGTCCCTGACACTTTTTCTCTCGTACTGTATAACATTAATTCCAGCAATACCCAATTTTATGCAAATGATACGTTTCATCCCTCCTAACCATCCATACAGAGGTGTCATCTACATGCAATCTAAACACCTCTCATCAAACTTTCAAGCCTGTAGTGTTCAGATACTTCTAATAGTACCTAAGTTTCTCCAGTGGAATCATATCGAGGAAATATTCTTTTATCCCAAAGCAATTTTAATGACTTTAGTTGTTATTTCTTTATTGCCCACAAGGAGCTAAACAATGGCTTTAGTTGTATTTTATCCATATCCTTGGATAATGCATCTAAAATTATCAGTTACTACACTTAACAATCACTGGTGATCTCTTCAATCTCTAACAGATTTTAAATCTCTGTTAATGGAATATTGCTGTCACATGTGGGATGGTGATGGTGTTGCTGCTGTTGCACACATGGACATCCTAAGCCACATCTAGGGAAAGTGCTACTCAACTCAATGGTATG
Source organism: Octopus maya (assembly GCA_027122535.1). NCBI lineage: Eukaryota > Metazoa > Mollusca > Cephalopoda > Octopoda > Octopodidae > Octopus > Octopus maya. The sequence goes on from JAOPJW010005814.1 coordinate 37,909,050, forward strand.
GAATCTCTTTCCTTTAACCCACAGATGTGGTGTTTCCTTGCTCTACTGCCAATTCTGCTATTATTACAGTGGCCAATCTTTCTATGTCAGCCATCTGGATTTTCTCTCTTTATACAAAACCATGAAGAGGGAGAGGGAACTTTCTCAGTCCCTCGGCCTAATTGCAATTATCTTCTTCCATTTTTCGTTCTTATATTTTCTAGAAGTGTGTTGTTGAACAATCCATTTAGGAAGCAGCTTTTTCAAAACAGAACTACAATATAGTTACCCAGTTAATCAATTGTAAAGTAATATTTTGTTGATTGTGTATGCACTCATGGCTGTGTGGTAAGAAATCTGCTTCCCAACTACATGGTTTTGTGTTCAGTCCTACTGCGTGGAACCTTGATTAAGTACCTTCTATTATAATCCCAGGCTGACCAAAGCCTTGTAGATGGATGCAGTAAATGGAAAATGAAAGAAGCCCATTGTGTGTTACTGTCTCTTTGTCTTGGTAATTGATTGCAGTTGTTCCCAGGAGTAGCTACCTGCCACTACTCCAGTTTCATTGGATCTTCTCTGTGTTGCTTTTGGTCTACCACACTTCTGTTTCCCTTGGGGTGTCCATTAGAGGGCTTGCATTGTATAGTTTTCTGCACTTGATCTGGGTTTTGATAGGTTGCAGGCTCACCTTTCCCAACAAAGCTTTGTTTATGAGTCTGTCTTACCACCTTTCCAACAAATTCTTCCTTGGATTCTTTTAAAAAGAAAATTAACTTTGTAGATAAGACAATATCATGAAAATTATCTCACACACTTTTTAAATATTAAAGAAGTAGCTAAGGTGAATTTAACTTCAAATGCAAATCATATCATCATCATCATCATCATCATCATCGTTTAACGTCCGTTTTCCATGCTAGCATGGGTTGAATGATTTGACTGAGGACTGGCGAACCAGATGGCTGCACCAGGCTCCAATCTGATCTGACAGAGTTTCTACAGCTGGATGCCCTTCCTATCACCAACCACTTCGAGAGTGTAGTGGTGCTTTTACATACCACCAGCACGAGGGCCAGTCTGGCGGTATTGGCAACGGCCATGCTCAAATGGTGTTTTTTACGTGTCACTGGCACAGGAGCTAGTCCAGCGGCACTGGCAATAACCTCGCTCGAATGTTTTTTCACGTGCCACAGGCAGCTGCTTTGGCAATGGTCAGGCTTGGACAGCACTGTTAGCACTCCACTGGCATGGGTGCTAGTTGTTGAATTTGGTTCAGTTATGATTTCAGACAAAATGACCTATTTGTTTAATGTTTTTACCCCATCAATTCTAAAATAAATTAATGTAAATCAGTATTATTCAGTTCACAGTTTTAAATTACACCAGATAAGGAAAGCCTCAAATAGTCATATTATAAAACCTGAAAGTCAAATATTCAGAGCAATATACTTGAGAATGATAATGACAAAGTAACATATAAAATGAGGTACATACTTCAGAAAATAGGTAAGTCAGTTTTCACAGATTGCAAAAGTTAATGCCAAACAGAAAGAAAGTTTCTATGTTAGCATGAAAAAGTGAACATTAAAATAATGATTTGTAGATTACATGCTCCAGGCTTTAGCTTCTAGGTGTGCTGTCTCCTCCCCCCCCCCATTGGTTCTATCATTACTATAAGGACCACTGTTTCTCTGAGCTGAAAACTGTCATACATCCATCACTTAAATAGCCTATCACATTCATTTCTCTATTTCTCATTACCATTGTTACATCTAATCTAACTAGCCCTATGCTAACTGACATGTCAAGTCTTTTTGCCTGGGATCATCAACCCTCTGCATTCTACTCCTTGTATATAGCACTTCTACATTTATTGACCTGTAACAGTTTAACTCAGACATTAATGGCATTCAGTTCTCAAGTTTCAAAGAAGCTTTTAAGCTCATGAGTGCTACCTATTACTCCAGAGGGTGGGTAGGCAGGTAAGTTGACAATACTTACGATGGTGAGTGTGAGCTAGAAGTGGGGGAAGGGATTTAACATGGGTATATTTTGTGCAGGTCGGTAGGTGGACAAATAAGGGAGAATGGAAGAGAGCATGGATGTGTTGTAGAACAGGAAGGGGTTAATGGTCATGGATTTTCCTTTACAATGAAAGTTTTTCTGACTTGGAGAAAAATAAACTCTCCATGGTATTTAAAGAGCTACAGAAAGGAATGGAATGAACTCATTAAAAATAAAAATTTGAAATCTGTTTGAAACAAAAACAATTTTCCTGAAACAGAAAAATACAATAGAAAAGTGCTCAAACCTGTAAAAAAAACTATGCACAACAAAAACTATTTCATTTCTCAGTCGCTTATTGCTGTAAGTTCAATTTTTCTGCCCTAATGCAATGCAAAACACTATCAAGTCTTTAAATTATGGATATGTATTTGGAAGACTATGTTAAATGTTAGACATTTGTCTTGATAACAATCATTCAAATGCTGTTTTAGAAAAGACAATCCCTCATGAGTAATTAAAAACTCAGTTTACATGTATTACATTTTGCTTTAAATGTTATTAATTTGCTCTTTCAAAAAATATTTTATCATATGTTATTATAAAACATTTAAATCAATGTAATTAAAACAAAATTTCAAATGCCCCTTCCTCCTAGGCAAAACATAGTCATTATTATCATGATTCTAGCATCCATTTTTCTATGTTACCATGGTTTGGATAGAGTTTATTGAAGCAGATATTCTATAGCCAGATGCCTCCATGTTGCCATCCATCACTTGCTTCCAAGCAAGATAATATTTCCTCATGTCTGGATATGTTCAGCAGAGTAGTGGATAGAAATGGAATGATTCTGTCTGACTCTCACACAGCCACGTCTGTGTCAGCTAGCAAAACCATTAGCACACCAGGTGAAATGCTTAGTGGTATTTTGTCTGTCTTTACACTCTGAGTTCAAATTCTGCTGAGGTCGACTTTGCCTTTCATCCTTTCAGGGTCGATTAAATAAGTATTAGTTACACAGTGAGGTCGATGTAATCGACTTAATCCCTTTGCTTGTCCTTGTTTGTCCCTTCTATGTTTAACCCCCTGTGTGCAATAAAGAAATATATATTATAATTACAAAGTTAGTTCAAAAGTTTGTGAAAATGATAGAATGACTTTTTGGAATATGTTGGACATTCTAGTCATAATTTTGAATCTTCATTTGGCACCACATTGTCCTTTTAAGAAAAATAAACAAACTGATATTATTAATAATATATAATTGAGACACACGCATACACAGAAACATACAGATATGCTTGTGCATACATGAAAACATATTTTGACAGAAATAAAAACATGCCCAAAATATACATAAATAGTTAAACAGTTTATTTGGTTCTATGAAATATATAAAATGTTCACCACATTTATGTATATATATACTATTAACACTAAAACAAAAACTGCTACTAATTCCTCCACATCCATAAGAACGGCAAGCACTAGCATATAAAACTTTGATATTCCACAGAGATTTATATATGATATATAATATACTGAATGAAACACTTCATACTAGTATTTCATAATTAATTATAGCTGAGTTAATTCTAATGAAAGAAGCAAATACCAGCAGCATTATTTGCGTGTATAATCGCATGAGTTATAATGAAAGAGTGGTATAAATAGTTCATCTGTCTGTCTATGTCTCTGTCTCACTAGCTCCCCCCTCTCTCTCTCTCTCTCTCTCTCTCTCTTTCTCTCGTTCTCTCTCTTTCTCTCGTTCTCTCTCTGTTATGCTCTCTCCCACACTTTTTCTCTTTTTCTGTTTACTCTGATCACTCTCATTCATTCTTACTATTTCTCTCTGTCTCATTTTTTTTCTTTCTATCCTCTTTGCACGTGATTTTGATAGAAATACTTCTGATGCTCTTCTCTCTTGAATAGTTATAACAATTTCAAATAAGACATTGCTTATCAATAGAAAAGAATGGGATCAAGCAGTACAGAATAATTGAAATCTAATGATTGTTAATATATTCAAGTATCATAGAGAACGATTAACAAATACCAAATGCATTTAGAAGCAGCCAAACGTAAGTATAGCATTTCTCAGAATGGATTTTATTGGGAGAAAGGAGGAATTTTAAAGTTTCAAAGTAAGTATTGTGTTTACCCTATGGAAATAATTGTCATTCGATATGCTATAATCGGATAGGATGTAATTGAAATGGAACTGATTAGTTTCATTGTCTTCTTTATAATACTCCCTCCTGTGTTGATAAATGAATGACTTGATTAGATTGTGCATGTGTGTGTGTGTGTGTGTGTGTGTGTGTGTGTGTGTGTGTGTGTGTGTGTGTGTGTGAGTGCGTGTGCATGCATAAGTATGTATATATACAGCTGAAAATGGGATTGCTGAAGTGGGGTCACACACCTCATGAAATTGCTCTTGCTGGAACCACATGCCTGCTAGAACTTATATTTTTCCAGAAGAAAATCAACACCAGGATTTAAAGCTTCCAAAAATTGCATGACACTTCTTCTGAGAGTAAATGTTGTAAGTGATAGGAAATTAAAGCCGCTATATGTGTATGACTCCAAGAATTCAAGAGTTTTCAAGGTTGCACAAACTTTAAATCTGTTTCTGAGTTTACATTCCAATCAGAAAGCAGAAATAGCTAGGAACCTTTTTTGAAGAATGGTTTACAAACATTTTCAGTCCTGTAACAGAAAGTTGCAGTGTTAAACATTATATTTCCAACAAAACATTGCTCCTGTTAGGCAGTGCACTAAACCATCCAGTGAACTTAAATATACTTTCTGATAATGTGAGGGTAGAATATATTTCCAAGAAGTTTCTGTCAGTTTTTCCTCCATGTTTTTCATTTCTATAAGTAACTTGAAAGATTTTCCCAGATAATATGCCTTCTTGTAAATGAAATTACTTATTCACTGTTTTCCTATATCATTAGTGACAATTATTGTCTTCACATGAGTTGGCTGTAAGTGCATGCCACTGACAATGCTCAACAATGTAGAAATGCATCCAGCACTCTCACCAACCACTGCTAGGACACTTTTTCTCTGCCTTCAATACATATTGTTTCTAAACACAGCATATCTATCAGTGATATTATCTCAAGAGGAATACTGGAGTACATTTGCCTTTTACAATGTTTTTACATTAAGTATGATACATGCATAGCTATTAATTTTTCATATTTTATTTCCTATTTCACTATTTTTCCTTCTTTTAAGTTTAATTTACACATGTTGTGGCATGAATGCATACATGTATGTGCACATACACTTAAGGAGATGCATTACAAAAACTATTTTTTACTAAGTGTAAAAACCCATTTTAACAAACTAAAAGAAATATAAATATGTATTAACCTGAAAGAAACTAGAAGGCATGTGGTTAATACTTGGAATTATTTCCAAAGTAAACTACTTTAACGTTTTGAAATAAACATTTTAAATATTCAAAAAATATTTGAGTAAAATTTTTTGAAGACTTTTTCATATAATAATACTAATGAAAATCAACAAAATTTTATAATTTTCTGACAAAACTGTGGCAAGGAAATGTTTATTTAGGTTTGGTTTTGTTGTTTAGCCATTAATTAATTCAGATCAAATAGACCCTTTGATCAAAAGCATTCCAGCAATGATTATGCTATATTTTTTTAAGGCATCATGCAAACATTGGCTAATATGTTTTTTTCCCCACTATCTAACAAGGGTGTAGTTTCAGGGAGACTTAGCTCACCTGAGCTTTCTTTGTTCTTGAAATGTTTTCCCAAGGATTTGAAAGCATTTATTTTTTTACCCAGAAATATCTATTGGTATATATATATTTTTTAAAGCAGACTTCTCTCAAATATTATTAATAAAGATTTTCATTTGACATTTTCAGATCTAAATATTTTTAGCATGGTGTCTTATCAATAAATTCTTCTGCAATGTTCTTAGAAAATACTTTCATTTTCTATTAATCATTTGTCATAGAATTGAATTTCTTTTTCTGTTTTATATAATTTCAAAATTAAATAGTTTCATCAAATTATATGATTATTGAAATTATATTTATCTTTTTTTGGCAATATTTTGACTAACAGGATAGTTTCCATTTTCCAGTTCCTAAGCTAATGTCGTATTACAACAAATCTAAGATGTTTCAAATGATCTCTCAGAGCTACTTCACAATTATAATACAGGATGTGAGGGGTATTTAAAGACACATAATTATCAGTGTATTACTCTAATCAAACCAGCAAAAAAAAAGTTTGTATTTCGTTCAGATCCTGCATGATAAATAACATACTAACACAAGAAATTAAAAGATATGCTGTAATGTTTTCATATCTGTGGAAGACAATGCCAATTTTCTGCTTACTACAATATTTTTTGTGTAGAAAGTTTAGATGGAGTTGAAAGTTTCTAGGGGGAATATTTCATTGATATCAAAGAGAAAATCAACATTCAAAATGTGTAGACAATATAAGGACATAACAATCCAAAACATTGTCAGTTATGATCACAGAAAATCAGTGAGGGCCATCATCAAAGATCTTCAGGTACCACAATGGGGCATGAGGATGCATGACACAAGCTGTATGTACTGAGGAGCCCTAATCCATGCCAAGTAGTTACTAAACAAGGCTAGGAACTTTTATGAACACAGCATGTTTTAATTCTTTGCTGACGATAAACGTTTTGATTAAGATCAAAAGCTTAATAGGAGAAATGACAGATGGTTATGTGCAAATCTTTGGTTTTGGGAGTGGCAAGTAACAAAGAAGAATGTCTTGCTTCTGCACACCTTTCTGCAGACCATAGAACTAATATCACTGGATAAGTCAAGGCACTATTGTTAAACCCTATATGGGTGCAGTACGTGGTGGAAAGCTATAAGTGTTTCAACAAGGTTTAACAACTTCATACAAATCCCAAATAACCTAAGAATGGATATTAAATAATTTTTACCATCATATATTACCAAGCAAGTGGCCTCCAAACTTACTAGACTTAAATCCCTTGGATTACTACATTTGTAGTTTTGGTGAAAGAGAGATTAACCAACATCCTTACAATATTGTAGCTACCTCAAAGGCCAACAGGGTCCAAATGATGCCTGAAATGAATATGAGATATTTAGTGAAAGTATGTTAACTATTCCAGTCCTACCCTGAAGCAGTCATTGAAGCTGAAGATGGGTTCATAGAATATTCTTATAAGAAAGCATATTGAGAACATGGATGTGAACTTTTATTATAATATATTTGGTTTTTGCTAAATTAGAGTTGTTTTATCAAACTACCAAATGTGTTCTCAGATATATCTCACACCCTGTATAACTAAATTTACTTCACAAACAGGGACAGTAACAGAGAAAGCAGAGTCCTGATCAGCCTTGCAATTATGTTCCCTTTTGTCTTTTATGACTGCTTGTTAAATACAACCAGTAGTAGTAACTTAGATACAAAATAAGTTCAGTCTTGCATGAATAGATCGCCTAATGCAGATTCAATTTTCTGGCATTGTTAAAACATTGCTTAAGGAATGACATCACCTGCTCTTTTTATGACAAAATTTTGGTGGGTTTCATTGGATTGAGAAATTTTGCCATAGTTATTCAGAAGTTTTAAGACACATCCAGAATTTAGCATCTTAAGTGATAACCTAATTTGGCTAGTACATTGAATTAGTTTTAATCACAATTATCCTAGACTACATAGAAGAGAATTCCCCCATTACTCACTGACAGAGATTCACATACCAACATTCTACAACCACAGATTCATAGAAAAGCTATATATCTCCAATCATATACTTCTTCTACTCTTCCAAAGTAACTATCTCTATAACCTTTCTCTGAGGCTAAACATGATACTCTTCATCTGACCTTTTCTTATCACAACTGCCAATCTCTCAGTCTGTTTCCCCTTCTAACCTTTTTTTTACTCATGGACACTAATTTATGGATGTTCTTTACATTGATGATACCAGTCTTAATATTTGAGAAATCCTGCAGATGTCATTAGTACTGCACCATCTCTTTTAATTTAGTTATAAAAAGAACTTATGTGTTTTTTGATTTCAGAATATTTAATATGCTTAGCTATTGTTTGGCTACAGTTGCTAAAATTTTAAGGTAGCAATTTCTTGTTTTCTTTTTGCATTATGAGCAAGCGAACAAAATTGATATCAAAATTTTAATGATTGTTACATATCTCCAGGTTAACCCTGACCATAAAAACATGATCAAGCATTTTCCAACCTTGACCATCCTTTCCTACTACATCCAAAATTATATTAAACAATATGTCCTTTTCCACCACTCCTCTTTTTATATGTCATAAGGCATCATCTTGCTGCTATTTCTTGCTGGTTGACTGACTACATTGAAGCTTCCCTCTTTGACCCGCTTATTGATCTGCAGATCTTATACCTAAGTGATGAGCAGGAAACTTCAGATTCAAAGTATCTGATTTATCATTTCTTATTTTATGATTACCTAAATCATCTATATAACATGTATAAAATAACATTCTATATCTACTATCAAAATATACTTTTGAAGAGAAAACAAGGAAGTTATATTTTCCTTCACCACTGTTATGCTGATATTTGGCTAACACATCAATAAATCCAGGACTCAAAGTATAAATAAATTCTAGCTTCATAGATATACTAAATTTGCCTTCCTTCAAAGACAAATTTGGAAATTGAGCAGACAGAGCAGTCCACAATTCAACAATGAAAATTTAATGGACTATCATAATTCTTTGATGTAAAGCCAGTTTTGGGGTTATATTTATGCATTTATATATTTATCATTTTTTTTGTTTATACAAAAAAAAAACTTTCTTTCGGTTGAAATTTAAAATAATATCATGGATAAATGAAAATATTGGTTTTACTGCTTTTAACAACACTTATTTGAATTTTTTTCTTCTTTTACTTGTGGAGTCATGTGATACTTACATAATATATGTTTGCTTTTGAGTATGTATAGATGCCTAAATACTATATGTATATGATATGTGGTGTTTAGTTTGTATGTGTATATTTATATTTGTGTGTGTGTATGTATGTGTATGTATGTATGT
>JAOPJW010005814.1:38738365-38749091 GCA_027122535.1 Octopus maya
TATTATTTGGCCAAGAGCAAATATAAATAAGTAGAACTTTACTCCTAATGAACTGCTCAAATGTTTATTTTCATGAAGCTCATTAACACAAGTTGCAGTAGTCGTATATTAGCTTATAGAAAAGGAATATATAGTCAAAATGATTAAAAATACAAGGTAAATAAAAAAATATTTATATATATATATTGTATAATTGTATACAAAGTATTATTTTGTCTTCAGCATATCAGAGAAAACAAATTTGAACTTGATCTGTGTAAGTATGAGTGTGTGTGTATGTGTGTGTGTGTTTGTGTGTGTGTGTGTGTGTATGTGTGTGTGTGTGTGTGCGTGCGTGTGTGTTATTCATTTTTAGATAAATCTTGTTAATATAGCTACATCATGGAAAACTAATTTTAGACATTAAAGAATGCACAAAAACATGCATCCAGTTTTTGTTTGAGACTTAATAATATAGTCTCTCTCTCTCTCTCTCTCTCTTTTACAAAGTATACTCTTTTACTCTTTTACTTGTTTCAGTCTTTTGACTGCGGCCATGCTGGAGCACCGCCTTTAGTCGAGCAAATCGACCCTCAGACTTATTCTTTGTTAGCCTAGTACTTATTCTATCGGTCTCTATTGCTGAACCGCTAAATTATGGTTGTCAAGCAATGCTGCGGGGAAAAACACACAAACATATACAAACATATACATATATATGCATATATACGACGGGCTTCTTTCAGTTTCCGTCTACCAAATCTACTCACAAGGCTTTGATCGGTCCAAGGTGCCACGCAGTGGGACTGAACCCAGAACCATGTAGTTGGTAAACAAGCTACTTACCACACAGCCACTCCTGCATTGTTGTTAAACTGCAGCCTTAATCACTAGCATAATTTCACTGCATTCTTTCGAAAGGGTCGATGAGGGTTGAATGAGTGGATGCAGAGGTAGGTGAAAATTCTGATTTTGTTTGTTCTGAGATGGCTAAAATGATTTTCTTCCACAATGGAATTGTTTCAGTCTCAACCTGCAGTTTCAGATCAATACACTTTCCAAACAGAGTGGTACTATCCAAAATACTAGTCTGTAACTTATTTATAAATCTATTTGCTATCACTCACAGAATCAAAGAAGGACTTGTTACTGTATATATCATACTTAGTTATTTTAGACGCTTATAAATGATAGGAAAGCTTGGAGAGTGTTTATGGATGGATGAGTGAATTTGATGTTGGTCAAAGGGGTATGGAACCAGTATGATGCGATGTGGGTAAACCAGCATATACTGTTAGGCCCCACTGCTGATATTGTGGGTTGCATTCTATGCCTTGACCCAAGCATGTTAGTACAGTTAACTATCTATCAAAGATTATTTTACTTTCATATTAAATTCAACAACACCAGTACATCCAAGTTAGTGCTCATCCCCTGATTGAGGCAACCTTATGAATGAAGATGTTTTAGTAATGACCATACTAATTTTATATATATCAGAAACTATATCAGACAGTATATAAATTCACGAGGGGTTTAGCTGAAATTTCTAACAGTTTGGACGACGTTAATTGAACATAAGAACACTGGAATAAAGCATGAATATTATACAATATCATTTCTCACACTTACTTGTGTCTGTATGGAAGAAATTAATATTTAAACTAAATAATGTTAATTTGTCAACCTCTAATTCTACATCGTTAATCATAGCACTGAAATGAAATAACTAAAACTTACACAAACTGACTGTGTTATAGAAATCACATATTAATGACTAATTGTTCTCTATTTCTTTCATTAGTTATCTAGCTGTCTGTCTCACCTCTGGCATAGCTGTGAGGTAAGAAGTTTACTTCCCAACCACGTGGTTCCATGTTCAGTCCCCCTGCATGGCACATTCTGCTATAGCCCCAGGCTGACCAAAGCCTTGTGTGTTGATTTGGTAGAAAGAAACTAAAAGAAGCCCTCTTTATGTATGCGTGTGGGTGTGTATGTGCTTGTGCGTTTGTGTGTGTCTTTGCATTCGAGTTTGTCTTTTATCAAGGTTGACAACCAATGTCGGTTTGTTTACATCACCATAACAGAGTGAATTGTAAAAATATACTGATAGAATAAGTACCAGGCTTTAAAAGAATAAGTATTGGAGTCAATTTGTTTAACTAAAATCCTTAAAGGGCTGCAGTCCAATGACTGAAACAGCTGATAGATAAAGGATCTCAAAAGAAAAATGAAAAGAGACGAAATGAGATAGCATCAATGGGGTCACTTGATTTGCTAACAAAGCAGGCAAATATCCCTCTGACTATACTATCTTTAAAAAAGAACATGAAGGAAAAAAGAACTGAAGACATATTGGAAATATAATCTAAAATAAGCTGGTTGTTAATTTCTATTGCATGAGGAGAACTGTCTTGCCAGGAGTCAATTTTTTGTTAGATAATTAAATATTGAGTTTAATGGAATGAAATGTATCTTATACAGGCACACTGTCAGTTACAACAATGAAAGTTCCAGTTGGTCCAATCAACTGAACAGCAAGCTCATGAAATTAATGTGTAAGTGGCTGAGTACTCCACAAATACATATACCCTTTATGTAGTTCTTAGCAAGATTCAGTGTAACACAGAGTGAGATTAGGTTGGCCTTTTGAAATACAGGTACTACTCATTTTTGTCAATTAAGTGGACTGGAGCAATGTGAAATAAAGTGTCTTGCTGAAGGGCACAATGCATTACCAGGAATTGAACTCACAACCTTATGATTGTAAGCCAAATACCCTAACCATTAAATCACACACCTTCACTGTATTGTATAACCTTTTATGTATTTAGTGAAGTTTCCTTTTCTGTCTCTTTCTTTGTATTGTTTCCACTATGTAGTCCTTAATATTTTTATATAGCTGATATTTTGATTTAATTGATTCTCTTCAATATGAAGTAACTAAGGGGCTATCAATTGCATTGTTTTATTTACATTATGGTAGTAGAAGAAGAAGAAAAGATTCTAGCAAAAGGGAAGATAAGAAAGATATGATGAAAGCATTTCACAAAGTGGAAGTAAATTTTGTTCATAAGTCTTAAGATGAATTTTGTCTGAAAAGACTGGATGTTACAACAAGAATGCAAACCTTGACCAAAGCTGAGTTGGGGTAACAGGTTAATATATCTGCTGATATCATGAAAATAAAGTACATGGTATAAGAAATAAGTCTCTTAATGAGTATAATCTTTGTATAGAGGTGCTGAATTGATAGAGTACTAGACATAATCTCTTGCAATATTCAAGGCAGTCAGATGGTAAAGGATGTGGATGGCAGAATCGTTACCACACCTGACCAAATGCTTAGCTACATTTTGTCCGTCTTTACATTCAGAGTTCAAATTCCACCAAGTTCGACTTTGCCAATGGGGTTGATGAAATAAGTAGCTGTTGAACAACAGGGTCGATGTAACTGACTTACTCCTCCCCCAAAATTGTTGCTCTTGTGCAAAAATTTGAAAAACAATATTCAGTTGTATCATTTCAAAATGAAAATACTACTGTCTTTCATCTTTCTAGAATTTATCTGTATTTGTAGTAGGTAGTGTGATCATTTAGAAGATCCTTTAATGATTTGATATCTAGAACCAGATTGGAGCCTGTTGTCGCCATCCGGTTTCACCAGTCCTCAGTCAAATCGTCCAACCCATGCTAGCATGGAAAGCGGACGTTAAACGATGATGATGATGATGATGATGATCTCTTCTCAGCTCTACCCTGATCACCTTTACCCTTCTAAACTGTGTGTAGTTATGTAGCCCCTTTTTACAGCAAGAAACATGTTCTGCTCTGGCTTCTCTTCCATATGTTAAATCCTGATCGCCATGCATAAAGCTATTTCTCTCAGGGTTCATATTCTTGCAAGCAGCACATTGGCCTTACTAGTGCTGGTGCCACGGAAAATAGTATTCCATACATACTGTAAAGTTATTGGTGTTAGGAGGGCACCCAGCTATAGAAATGATGCCAAAATAGACAATAGAAGATGATGCAATCCTTTTGGACTCTGTCAAACTGTACAACCTATACCAACAAGAAACATAGATGTTAAACAATGATGATCACGATGACACATATGTCTGAGCAAAAATAAATTGGTGACATTGGTTGATATTCCCTGTTGACTACTCATCTTGTTGCTCTGCACTTTCAAAGATGAGTAGAATAGGGGGGAAAAATATTCATTATTTGAAATACACAAAGCTAAGCAACAGGAAAGTTGTCCAGTTGCCACACACTTAGTATGTATTTGCATGACCTGTTTTAGACTGGAAAAACAAATGTTAGGGTGAGTGAGAAAAAATCCTTGTTACTTTGAATGAACATACACAGTTTTTTTCTTTTCAGTAACTTTTCTCTTTGGTATTTTTTCTTTTCTTTTAATTGTTTCAGTCATTTGACTGCAGCCATGCTGGAGCACCGCCTTTAGTCGAACAAATCTACCCCAGGGCTTATTCTTTGGAAGCCTAGTACTTATTCTATCGGTCTCTTTTGCCGAGCCGCTAAGTTACGGGTGACATAAACACACCAGCATCGGTTGTCAAGTGATGTTGGGGGGACAAACACAGACACAAACATAAGCACACACACACACACACACACACACACACACACATATATACACACACACTCACATATATACAACGGGTTTCTTTCAGTTTCCGTCTACCAAATCCACCCACAAGGCTTTGGTCGGCCTGAGGCTATAGTAGAAGATACTTGCCCAAGGTGCCACGCAGTGGGAATGAACCTGGAACCATGTGGTTAGTAAGCGAGCTACTTACCACACAGCCACTCCTGCGCCTGTATTTATAATTATAGAAAATATCCTGCTGTAATTCTAAATCTTAGTTGTACATGTATATAATATTTCTAACTTATGTACCTGAATACATACATATTGTTTTTTTAGTCGCGGCTGCGAGGAATGATAAGCCAGTCTCTTGAGTTAAATCTTGTTGAAGGACCTTTCATAACACCGGACTCCTTATCAATATTCAACCATCCTTCTAATAGAGTAAGTTTTTTTTTCACATTTGTTTTTGTTATACTTTATTGTAACCCCAAGTTTTATAATAATAATAATAATAATAATCTTCCTTGATAAGGTTTTTTTAAAAAATATATGCTACCTACTTTTGTTTGTGCTGCATTAAATGTATTGCAAATCTTCATTTCTTATTTCTTTCTCGGCTTAGTTTAATTACTTTTGTGTCATCACCATCATCAGCACTACTACCACCACTACTACCATCATTGCAACCATGACAATCACCACCATCTTAGCGCCATCACCATCACCACTATCATCAGTGCAAGCACAACCATCCTTGGAATCACCACCACCATTATTGCAAGATTTATTACCATTTCAACCATCACCACCATTGTCATCACAACCACTCATCACAACCATTCATCACTACCACCACCACCACCACCACTCATCATTATCACCACATCACCGTCATCGTTTTTAATACCACTATCATTATCATTACCATCACCATTGTAATCTCTAGTGCTGCCATCATTAATACCACCATTATCATCACTACTACTACCATCATCATGATTGTTGTATCCCTTACACCATCTATAAATTTTACTTCAGTCATTCATTATCACCAACATCAATCAAGAAATCTAATATAAGTGGGGTGCTGAAAAATTCCTGGCTTCAAGGGTAGTGCAAAAGGCCTGGCTGGAGGACCAACCTTCTTAGTTTTTTTACAAGACTTAAAAAAACTGAAGGACCACTGCAATAAGTGTGTGATTCTGAGAGGTGAATATGATGAATAAAATCATTATTAACTGATCCTCCTGTATTTTCTTTTACCCAAAGCCAGGAACTTTTCAGCACCCCTTGCGTATAAAAAAAAAAAAAGGACTGTTATTTGTGATTATTTAGTCATAAAAACATCATTAAAGGATGACAACTGTAGGAATAATGTGTTTTTTTTCTTTACTTCTAGGCTTACTTGAAGATCAATAAAGGTTCTGGGTATTTCCATGTTGAATCAGTTCCTACGTCATTTGTGGATGTCAGACTTATCAACCATAACAACACAATACAAGTAAGTGTGGACGTAACTCTCAAAACGGGGGTCAGTAGGGTCAAACTCATTTGACTTTGTGGAGCAAATTAAAGCATAAACTAGATCTTGTGGGCCAGATAGAGTTAATGATTTCTAAAAACCCTGTTACTAGTGTAGACCAAAGTAAATGGATGAAGAGGTCAGTGTACATAATAACAGTTAGTTTAGTTTAGTTTGGCTGTCCTCCTGGATGCTTTACTGATTTCATGTGAGCACACCATGTCATGTCATATGAGCACATTCCCTGTCATTCCACTGTCCTGGAGCAAGTTGTCCACATAGGTTAGATGTTGATTCTTCCTTCAACTAATGGCCATAAGACCAGTTGATACACGGGTTTTGCTGGATGCCTGATGCAATGATCAGTAATTTTCGCTCTTCTCTGCTGACTCTTCCCAGTCACTTTGGATGGATGTTAAAGCTGCTCTCGTTGGTTAAATGAGCTCTCCATGTAACCTTCAGTCAAGATCCTGAGAGTTAGTTTTGTTATAGTGCTGAAAGTTGGATTCTCACCAAGAAATATAAGAAGTGTTTATTAACAATAAAAGGAAAGAAATAGTATAAAGTGTTAGTAAAGATTGTGTGCAGGGATATTTGGAGGAAAAACTCACCTCTAACCAACATATATGTATGTATATTCATTCCTATTAAACCTTTAGCATTTAAACTGGCCATATACATCCCAAATATTATACTGAGTTTATGTTCAAACTGGCCTGATCCAGCCTCTTGCACCTATCCTGCAATGTCATTCTAAAAGTAAACAATCATCTCATCAAAGTCTTGAATCTAATGCATGATTAATTCAAAGCAATGTGAATAAACAAGTATTTCATTTAGCAGAGTAATCTTAAGTGAGAACAAGAATAGAAATTGTCAAAATGAATGCATATATTACTTGAAAAGGCTAATGCTTGATAGAAAGCTTGCACTGTTTTACCTACAAAACCTTTCAATATCATATCATTTGAATCCATTTGGACTAACAGAAGCATAAATTTGAAGGAAGAAAAATCTGTTGCTTGACTTAACATGTACAGACAAAGTGAAGAGAAAATAGGGCACATTGTTTGAGATAACATTGGTTCCTAAGGGGCACCAACGACATACGAGAACTGCTGTAAATCATGACTCTTTTTGGGCTTTGACTCAGAATGCATGCCAGTAATTTAGATATATTACAGAATATTCTCAAAATTAAAAAATAAATTTTTTTATGTAAAATCGATATGGGGCTTGACAAGACATGTTTGATACTGCTCCACTATGAGGTTTATTCAAGTTCATCTGGATGACAATAAGGGTTTTATTTCTTGCTCACAGTTGAGTGGAGTGTGGTCAGTAACTTGATTGGTTATCTAACAGCTGTAAAGTTAACTACTCCAGTAATTATCTGTAATCCTAAAACATCACTCTGTTATTGTATAGATAATGTATGCAACAAACAAAGAAAAATTATATGTGAAATAAAACACAATTTACCATTGTAAAAACTAGCATTTGAAGTCAGAAGGTATATGATCATCATTGTCTTCATCATTGTTTTGTGTCCTCTTTTCCTGTTGCCTTGGTTTTGATGGTTTGCCATGGGTCAGTCAGCATGTATTTGAGAGGCCTGCCTACCTAGATGAGTTGGGAGACTTCATCTTGTGTTTCATTTTTTGTTACGTCTCTACAGCTGGATGCCCTGTAATGCCAGTCACTTTATAGAGTGTACTGGATGCTTTTTTGTTTTTTGGCACTAGCACTAGAGAGCTATGTCTTTTAGAACTAAAGGATCTCATGACCTCACATCACTGCTTGCTTTTCAGCCTCTTTACAGAGTGAAAAAGATGAATGTTAGAGATAGAAATACTCAGTTTATTATCTTTTGTTACATTGTTCTATCTGGTTAAAATATCAAGTGTATTTTGTTGTTTAGGTCATACCCAAACTTGATGGAATGACTCAAGTGAAGGTTCATGATCTCTGCTTGGATTTGTCACATCCTCCTTCGACCATGGCTCAAGTATCTGGAGTTGGTTACATTCATCTTTATGTCATTGACAAGGTAAGTATCTTTTTATATCACCATTCATCATCAACATTACTTTACTGTTGTTTTCTATGCTGGTATGGATTGGAAGACTATGACTAGCTCTAATGTTCCATTTTTGGTATGGTTTATATGGCTGAATGCTCCTCTGAATATCAACCACTTTACAATGTGTACAAGGGTATCTGCAGAGTTTTAATCCTAAATATTAAAGATGTGCATTATACACAACAACTGGATAAGAACTGGATACTATACACAAGAGGTATTTTTTCCAAAATGTCATATCTCATAATTAGAAGGGCACATTCATCATCATCATCATCGTTTAACATCTGCTTTCCATGCTAGCATGGGTTGGACGATTTGACTGAGGGCTGGTGAAACCAGACGGCTACACCAGGCTCCAATCTGATTTGGCGGAGTTTCTACAGCTGGATGCCCTTCCTAACGCCAACCAATCTGAGAGTGTAGTGGATGCTTTTACGTGTCACTGGCACTAGAGCCAGTCAGGCGGTACTGGCAACGGCCACGCTCAAAATGGTGTATTTTACGTGCCACCTGTACCGGAGCCAGTCCAGCGGCACTGGCAACGATATCATAATTCTCTTGTTGAATATAATATAAACTGTAGTGTGTAGAGGTAAATGATTTTTTTTTTTTCTTGTTCAATATCTAATTGGGGTTTTAAAAAGGTAGTAAGATCTGCATTATTGAGAAAAACATTATTATGCTTCTGTGAAGGTACATAGCACTCTGCTAGCTTGACTGACAAATTGACTTTCCCCTCTGCTTCCCATTTGGTTAGCAGTGAGAACAATTAGGTGTCCAACTGTGTACAAGAATATAGTTTCTTTGCACTCAATAAAACATTTCAATTATATTTTGCACTTACTTGAACTTTCTTATTTCTATGTTGTAGATGCCACCTAAGTACAAGTTAAACTTCATTCATAAAATATGTGTAATAATAACAGAATGCTTTTCTTTTTAATTTTATTCTATTCTTGGAATTATCTGTTAGGAGCTTCTGATTGCATGCTGCTTCTTGATTTAATGAACAGCATGCATATCTTAACAATTTTCATTTTATAATAGTTAATTTTATAATAGTTAATAGGAATAGAATAATACCATTTAAGAAAGCTGCTGCGATGCAAATTTGGAAATAAAGCATAAACAGAAACATTGTTTACCATTCATTTCTCAACTTCCATTGTTGTGGCTTTCTTAAAATCCATTTCTTCTGGGCAAAATGCTTGGCAGTATTTTGTCCATCTTTATGTTTTGAGTTCAAATTCCACTGAGGTTGACTCTGCTTTTCATCCTTTCGGGGTCAATGAAATAAATACCAGTCAAACACTGGGGTTAATGTAATAGACTTGTTCCCTCCTCTGAAAATGCTGGCCTTGTGCAAAAATTTGAATCCATTATTTTAACTTCATTTGATATTTATTCATTTAAAATACTTCCTTCATTTCATTATTTTTCCCCTCTATATTATGACGTTCATCATCTTCATTTCACTATGAACTGCCAAAATTGGTGACACTTGGTCATCTAACTTAGAAACTTTAGACCAGTTGTCGCTGGGTTTTTGTTTTGTTTTTTTAATTATTTTATATTTTTAGAGCAGGAATTTAACACTTTGCATATCAAAACTGGTGCAAGGATTTGTTTTCTTCTCAGAATATTTTTTCCAAATTATTATATTTTGGTTTTGAAGCTTAAAACTAGTGCTGGATGTTTTATTACTTCGAAAAAAAAAAAAAAATAAATAAAAACCCGTAAGGTTTAATTATCTGCTGACTGATTGGTATAGCCATAAATTTATTTTCTGTTAGAGACTCTTACCTCTGTATTCTCTTTGCAGTGTGGTTTGTTCAAAAACATATCATTCTCTTCGCATTTCACTCGTAAAACATACTAAAACTAAACTCTTGCTCTTTATATTAAAAAAATATGTAAGAAAAAATGAAAACTGGCCATTTTCTCACAGATAAATTCATTTGGTGTTTGTTGTCAATCTATTAATATTGGCTGAATGTGGATGTATCTCTGTCGACTCATATTGAATGATTATTTGTCGTTAGCTATGGCATTGCAAACAAAATAGGTGTATGTTTTTGTTATTTTTCATTTCCAACCTGATTCGTACAAATACACACTCTTTCACTAGAGCCTACCAATTTCAGTTTGTTTTGTTTTTTTAGCCATTAGTCTTGTCAGTATGTCTACTCGTCTGTTGCCTGTTCATTGAAAGATGTTACACAGTAGTGGTCAGCACATCAACAAGAGACAAATTGTCATTGTTAACTCAATGGCCATCGGTCATTATTAACACATAACTGATACAATAATCTGTTATAACTCACCCTCCTTCTATGTGATCGCAGCATCATGCAACCAAACATTCAGTGCATTTACTAATAGGAACTCGATTTAGTTTTTTTATAACTCACTAACTATCAATTAACTGTTTGTAAGCAAGGCGGTGAGCTGGCAGAAATGTTAGCATGCCGGGCGAAATGTTTAGCGGTCTTTCGTCTGCTGCTACAGTCTGAGTTCAAAT
>JAOPJW010005814.1:39151729-39164792 GCA_027122535.1 Octopus maya
TGTATGGGTTATTGTCTCCTTGCTTCGATTTCCTGTGATGGTCGTGAACAAATGTCATTGTTTTGCAAGCAGTGTCCATTGCTTCCAATCTTCTGTGGAAAACATTTCTGGTCATGGGTAATATTACCTTACTTAAAAGCAGGTGTGAGTTAGCAGCAGGAAGGCTATCTGGCTGTAGAAATTGCACCTCAACAAATTCTGTCCAACTTACGCCAGCATGGAAAAGTAGGTGTTAAATGACAATGATGGTGCTGATATCTGTAAATACAGTATATGTACAAGATGTCTAAGCTTTTTGAGTTCATTTGTATGAATTTAGAAATGGACGCATAGTTCGCCTAAGAAAAGCTCTCTTGTAAACAAATGAGTACAAATAATCTTGAGAATTCTTTTATCACACCTATTCAAAGAATCCACCGTTAGCATCAATGGCTGCTTCCATATAGGGTGTACTTCTATTAAGGAATTACAACCTGCAAAAACCCCAATAAATGTAGATAAGAACTACATCACTTTCTTTTAAAACTTGGGCTACTCCATTAAAGTAGAAACACAGCTAAAGCCTGTCAGCTTCCTCCGCATTATCCTTTTGTGAACATTAAAGCATAAGAGAAACAAATTTTCATACTAACAACACCATTCTCAATACATACAGGTAAAATATCCAATAACACGATAACACTTCTTTAAGAATGCTAGGGAAGATGCATGACTTAGTGGTTAGAGTATTTGACTGATGAGTGTAAGGTCATGAGTTCGATTCCTGGTGGCATGTGGTGTCTCTGAGCAAGACACTTTATTTCACATTGCTCCAGTTCATTCACCTGGCAAAAATGAGTAGTACTTGTATTTCAAAGGGTCAGCCATGTCACATCACCTGTGAACTACATTAAGGGCACATGTGTCTGTGGAGTGCTCAACCACTTGCACATTAATTTCATGAGCAGATTATTCTGTTGATCAACTCAACTGCAACCCTTGAAGTTGTAATCAACAGAGTATCAGTTATAAAGAATAATAAATTTATACTCTACTAAAAGTATTGTGATCATTCAGCTCAATGTAAAATTGGTTTTTATTATAACATCAGCTGAGGTACCCAGTAATACCTGGGAGCAGAGATATTCCTAGTACCCATTACAATGCCTAATTTCTCTCAGATGAAAAATGAAATCAAGACATAGGACAGATAATAGAAGGCATAAGCAAATTCATTCACGAAACAATAATAAAATAAATACGTGAGGAATTGGAAAATGACAATCATTTGGTCAGATGAGTGGAAAGCTGCAAATATATAATCAATGGAAGCATTAAGGAGGGAATTGCAAAGGAGTGCTATGGCAAAAAAAGAACATTATTTAGAGAAATGGCACTCAATTTGATGACTGTGTTTCATGGGTATAGTTCCACTGATTGTAAGAATCAAATATAGATTGCAATGCTTAGAACTAGCACTCTTCTGTAGGTATTCCATATGTGTAATATAACGACAGACATGTGTAAGTATGGGTTGTGTATAACTGTACTAAACTCTGTTACTTCATATTGCTATAAGCATTACTTAATAAGTATTATTTTACATTTGTTCTATATTGATATCTGTAGAAGATCAATTTTTTGTTGCCTTCCATCACTATAGAAATTGTAGATCACTTTCGTTTTATTTGCTCTATACCCTCAGAATAGAAACCATAACTTTTCATTTGAGAATACCCGTTTTCCCTAAACATAGGAAGAAACAAATTCTGTTGGGTGTGGTTCAGTAGGTATACTATATGTGTAATATAATGACACACATCATAGGCGCAGGAGTGGCTGTGTGCTTAGTAGCTTGCTTACCAACCATATGGTTCCAGGTTCATTCCCACTGTATGGCACCTTGGGCAAGTGTCTTCTACTATAGCCTCGGGCGGACCAAAGCCTTGTGAGTGGATTTGGTAGACAGAAACTGAAAGAAGCCTGTCGTATATATGTATATATATGTGTGTGTGTGTGTCAGTGTGAGTCCCCCCCCACAACATCGTTTGACAACCGATTCTGGTGTGTTGATGTCCCCATAACTTAGCGGTTCGGCAAAAGAGACCAACAGAATAAGTACTAGGCATCCAAAGAATAAGTCCTGGGGTTGATTTACTTGACTAAAGGCAGTGCTCCAGCATGGCCACAGTAAAATGACTGAAACAATTAAAAGAGTAAAAGAGTACATAATAGCATGTGTGTGTGTTTGTATCTTTGTGTGTGTGTGTGTGTGTGTGTGCTTGTGTATCTGTGCATCTGTGTGTAACTGTAATAACCCCTATTATTTTATATTGCTATAAGAAAAAGAGAAGCTGATGCTAAGGCTCATCCAAGTATAAAATTATTTGACTCGACAATCAAAAGACTTTACTCTGTGCACCTGAGTCACTATGAATGTTTCTGTTTGACGCTGCTTTTTCATGAAATAAGAAGACAGACTTCCTTCTCCTTCCTAAGAACGATTGATTGTCAAACTGTTTTTACTTACAGAGTGACCTGTTGAGCTTTAAATAAGTTAGATGTCAATCAGTGGGATAGAACAATGGCTGAGGTTTCAGAGTCACATGCATATTTCTTTGAGAGATCTTTTTGCAGTTCTTCTGCTGAATTGTAAGTAAGTAATCTATTAGCATTGTGGCACAAATACAAGAATGATTTATCAGAAGACTATGAATATCAAGCACAATTAATATTCCCTGAGAGGGAAATGGCATTCAGCGATGACATATATAATTCTGCATTGGTTGATATTGAAGATTGCGTTGTCTCAATGGGAGGGGAGGAGCTCATCAAGTTTGGCTTACCTGAAACTCATAGAAACGAGGTGAATAATTAGATCACAGAAGTTTTGCAAGAAATTTCATATGATATTGATTCATTAACAAGATTCTTTGAAGAAAATGTCCTGAAAGTTTTGCCTGACTAACAACTTGCATATACAACAATCATTGACCAAGTGACACATAAGTGATGAAGATAATATTTTTTAGGGCGGAGAGCTGGTTGAATCGTTAGCATGCCAGGTGAAATGCTTAGCAGTTTTTCATCTGCTGTTACATTCTGAGTTCAAATTCTGCCAAGGGCGACTTTGCCTTTCATCCATTTGGGGTTGATTAAATAAGTACAAGTTATGCACTGGGGTCGATGTAATTGACTTAATCCCTTTGTCCTTGTTTATCTCATCTATGTTTATGTTTTGCCTCCTGTGAGCAATAAAGAAATATATATTTTTAGAGGCACCAGGCGAAACTGGAAAAATTTTTGTTTCAAATTTAGTGCTAGCCAGAGTCTGGCAGAAAATGGAAATAGCCTTAGCTATAGTGAGCTCTGGAATTGCTGTAACTTTACTCTCAGGAGATTAAACAGCTCATACAGTATTTAAGCTGCCATTTAATCTAACTTCAAATGATGAACTTGTCTGCAATATTACTAAAAGTTCTTCTATATCTGAAGTTCTCATGAAATGTTCTTTGATCATATGGGATGAAGTGACAATGTCCCATAAAAAATCAGTAGAAGCTGTTAACAGAATGCTGCAGGATTTGCACAATTCCAATTGTTTGATGTGAGGTGTGACAGTAATACTTTCAGGTGATTTCAGACAAACTTTGCCAGTGATTCACAGAGGAACAAAGACAGATGAATTGAAAGCATGCTTGGAATCTTCTATTTTATAGAAACATATCAAAGTGTTAGAGCTTTCTACAAATAGGAGGGTACATTTGCATGGGGATCATCTGTGGGAACAATTTGCCCATACTATTTTGCAACTGGAGAAAGAAGGATAGATATCAATCATGAAGGTGACTTGAATCCATCAAAAATCTTCACCTTGGTCAGCTCAGTTGAGGAACTTATTGAAAAGGTTTTTCCAAATGTAATTTCAAATTACACAAATGCTGTTTGGTTTTGTGAAAGAGCAATCATGGAACCAAAGAGTGTTACTGTGAATAATTTAAATGAATGACTTGAGAAACTTTTAACAGGAAGCGAACATACCTACATATCCATAGACTCTGTTGTGGACGAATCAGAAATAGTCAATTACCTGGTTGAGTTCTTAAACATACTGCAGCCACCAGGAGCTCCTTCTCATTGCATTCTATTGAAAATAGGCATTCCAATCATGCTTCAGCACAACGTTTCTCAACTAAAGCTGTGCAGTGGCACAAGGCTTGTCAAAAAATGAATGAGAAGTGCCATACAGGTAACAATAATTTCTGGCTGTGGAAAAGGTGAAGACGTTTTTATTCCTAACTTGCCTTTAATACCTTCCAATATGCCCTTCGAGTTCAATTAACTTCAATTTCCAATTCGTCTGTCTTTTACACCTGTCAATGAGAGATGGTACGGATAATGTAACTTATTTAAATCATGAAGTTAAGTTAAGCCCCCTTGTAATAAGTGTGAAACTTCTATAGCAATGTGTAAGCACTTTTGGATCACAATCGTTGTAATTTGCTCTGCTAGAAATAGCTGCCAGATTTTCTTCAATTCACAGGATACTGATTCAAAGATGGGCATGTTAATCAAGGCAAGAATGTTGGTAACTGTAGGTCTGCTCAGTCAGAACCGATCTCCAGATATAAACATAATTTTAGGTATCAATTTGACTGAAATCATTAATTTTTGACTAGAATAGATAGCACCATTTATTCCATTTCCCTGTGCTCTGAATTTAAAAACCTGCTAATGTTGACTTTGCCACTGATACATTTAGAATTGATACGCAATATAACAGTCTAGTGCTGAGGTCAATTGTTCTCTTCTCTCTCACACTTTCACCCCTTTTATATCTCTCTTACCATTTCTCTCTCTCTTTCTCCTCTTCCTTGCTTCTTCTTTCTCCCCCTTTCTCTTGCACTCATCCTAGCAGAAGAAATTTACTATGGTCAGACATAGAGAATTATTCCTGCAACATTATGAGGTGTAAATCAAACAATATTTAGAGATAGTACTGAGTACTATTTGGTCAGAAATTGAGAGGTAAATACTTTAAATATAGATATAACAAAGCACCTGATACTGGATAAGAACCATTCGCCTTTTACCTACTTATTTGATTATTTATTGCTTTCACCAGTCATATTCTTAATAAGTGCATAACAGAATGGTATGAGATGATGATGATGAGTTGGTCAAGGCCAAAATACTTTTAATCAGAAGTCTACTCCAACATGGCTAAGTTGAAGCTAAAAAGCAGCATGAAGATATATTGAAAGTTTTTAAAATTTCTGCTTCATATTTCCTATATTTTTAATGCTTTGTCAATGGGAAGGGCAGTTCACATGACCCTTTTGGTTTCAGGGTTTCTGAGACTAAAGGAAAGAATGAAGAATGTTATCTTGAAATTGGAGAACTTATCTGATTGTTTACGACACCTACCTAAAGATCAAACAATGGTGTTAAACTGACTGATGAATTAAATTGATCTACCAAGAAATAAGGATGAAAAGTCAGAGAAATTACTACAAGACATTCAGTTTTATGCTCAGATATTTCAGCTAATTCACTGCATGCACATCCCGAGAATAATGCAGAAACACAACGCAAACACAAGTGCATGGGTATATGATTTTGTCAAGCATCTCTGAAATTGGTTTCGTATGTCAGTATTACTCAATTTGAAAAGCTAGCCATATAAATTGAAAATATTCCTTAAAAAATTTGGCATTCTTCTCAAGCTGACCTAATAATTTAAGACACAATCAGTATGTATATACAGGAACTGTAAAATAAATAAATTCCTTTCCTTCTTAATTTACTGCAACTGGTCTAACAAAGCATATAACACACTGCCAATTCTTTCTGAAATGTCAGCAATTTTGGCGAAGCTGGAATATCCATAGAAAAATGTCACAAAATAAATGTGCTAAGATTGATAAAAATATAGAAGAACAGGTAATAAATGGGGAAAATATTAGGAAGATTGACACAACAATACTGAATACTGAAGTGACTGGCAAACTAGGGATATATTCATCTGAATTAAAAAAAAGTATAAAAAGCAAAGAGTGAGAAGAGAATGCTCAAGGAAAGTGTGAAGAGAAAGTGAATATGGCAGTTGGCGGGATAGGGAGGGGAGAAAAATATAAAGCAAATCTGTAGAAACAGGTACAAAATCTGCTGTAAGGGCATTGATTATCATTTGCTATCTATTCATATATTTTATATACTAATTGAACAATAGTTTCAGTTGTTACAAATTTCTAATTACTGATTCACTGCATTTCTAAAAGTAAAGGTGATAAGGGAGTGTCTGTAACTTGATGCAAAGCAAATAAACCAGTAGACCTCAATTTTCAAAGAGGTAATAGTTTGGTTTTCTTACTGCTGTTCATATATATTTCAATGATATACATTAGCAAAGTATATATATCCATATATATACATATAGAAAAATTTACGTGCAATCTTACAAGCTTAGCTGTCACTTGGAAGTGAGTATGACTGGTAGCAAACACAATGCATTTTGTTAATTATTTTAGATGCCTATATCGTTTCAAAAAGACATAAACATCCTCTTGGGCTTACCTCTCTTGACTCAGCAGAACATTGACAGTGTGACAGTTGGAAAGAGAACTGCACCAGTCCTCAGTTGATACTAATTTACAATTGAGTTGTGAAAAACTTTCTAGCTCAAAGACTCAATGTGCCACCTAGTCAATCAGTTTATTCTTCAGTTAGCTTCAAATGCTATACGATTTCTCCATTCAAAACAAATCCTCAAATAAGGTTTGAATACAATGTTTCTACTTCTGTCACAACTACAAGTTTGTTTGTTGATTATGAATTTTTACTCATGTGATGTTAGTGGTGGAGACTAATGTTTTATTCCTCACAAGCATCTACAGATCAATCAAAACGATGTTTATAGAAACAAAGGGCAATATGGGACAATGATCATTACATACTCTGTAAGAAAAGTGATAGCTGCAAGAAGAATGCTAAGAACCATGTGTATATCTCACTCACCCTAGTAAAATATACATGTTCTGAAATATGGCTACAATCAAAACTAAGAGAAAAAGGAAGGGTGAAATGAAGAAGAATTTTCAGTAAACATTTGAAATTGTCAATTACTTTTTTAAATAATTAGATAAAAGGGTGCAAATCAAAAACAAAGAAAAAAGAATTCAATAGAGAAGAATTTTCTGTAAACATTTGAATTTGTTGATTAAGTTTTTAAATAATTAGATGAAAATAAGCACAAAAAGAAGGAAAAAAGGATTAAACAGGGAAGAATTTTCTGTAAACATTTGAGTTTATTGATAAAGTTTTCTTTTAATAATTGAAAAAACAAGCAAACAAACAAAACATGTTATTTAATTAATTAACTATAATTAATTACTTAATAAATTTTGACATTGCAAAAGCCTTACTTAATCATTTGAATTAAAAGTGAAGAATTGAAGGAAATTATTTTTCATATTTTAACTATATTACAAAGAATATAGAATATCTAGAGAATTGTACGAGAAGCTCGCATTTTCAAGTTATTTTTTGCTTTGTTTTTTTTAAGTCCAAACAGAAACTGCATTACTAGAAGCTTGTAATCCCACTTTGTCATTTTTACCAGTGATAAGGTGGTAAGCTAACAGAATTGCTAGCATGCTGGACAAAATGCTTCATGGTTTTTCTTCTGGCTTTACATTCTGATTTCAAATTCTATCAAAGTTCATTTTGCTTTTCATCCTTTTAGGATCAATAACATAAATGCCAGTCAAGCACTGGGGTTGATATAGTCAATTAGCATCACCTCTAGCTGTCCCCTAAAATTTACTGACCAAAGTTCTATGTGTTCTTTTTATGTTATATTGTACTATATCTGTCTCTTCTCTATTGTATTAGTTTTCAGTCATTTTAATTTTGTAGCTCTCTAGAGATCAGATAAAAAATTATGGGTGAAATCAGCTTGAAGTTAAAATTTTTGAAATGATTACCTTGGTTAATTAATCATGCTTGTATTATAAACAGAATAACAAATAGCATGTTTTTCATGACAGTCAAACATTATATTTTAAAAATTCCCTAGATACCCTAGTAGTGCATCTATTTACTAAGGTGTACCAGTTTAGAACTATTGACATCCAGTATTGACTAAAACTATCCAGACATATTCAGATATAAAGAACAGCACTAAAACAAACAGTTAACTTAACAGCCATTTATTAGATGAAGTTGCTATTAGGAGTGAATTTAAAAAGTAAATTTGTCTATTCTATCCAGTTTATTTAAGCTCTTTGCGATAATGAGTTTATATGTGATCTCTCCATCAACAGTCGAAGTGGGTACTCAGCTGATAATAAAATCCCCAAAAAGGATGGAAACTAATCCAGTTGATCCTATTTTTTTCTGTCCGCAGAAATTTTATACAGAAAGACAAGGTAATCATATATGTCTCTTACATGTAGGAATAGCTAAGATCTATAGATATATTCTGCAGTACATTACTGAAGTGAAATAAAATTCTATTAACATACCAGTACATTTTTTATTGAGACTAGATGCCATGAATTCAGTGTATGTGTTCTAATGCATACACTTAAGATCTTAGTAATAGCAGTGTCTTAATGAACAATGGAAAAGGTTACTCAGTCAGTAATGAAATCTCAATGGACAATTTAAATTGATATGGTTGATCCCATTTTTCTCTGTCAACAAAGATATTGTATACACTGACATGGTATTGGCTAATGTCTCAGTATATTTTGTAATACAGTACAGCATTGAAACAAAACATAATATTGCATCAGTGATATACAGTTCTCTCTTGTCTTTGAATTAACAGATAAACATGCTAGTTCAGCCAATTAGAAATATCAACCTAATCTCATTCAAATTACATTATAATATCTTTTAAAAAAGATAATTGCATAACATAGTCTTATATACACTGCCTGAATAATAAAAGACTGGAGTTCTTGACTGGTGCTAAGCAACATCTAATACAATTATCTTTCATGTATGCTTTGATTATCTTTTGTTGAATTATTTTCTTTGCTTATATGGCAGTGGATGTGATTTATTATTATATACTAGTTTACTGGTTGACTGAATACCTGTGAGTATTTAGTCCTTTCACATAAACTATGTTTAGGTTGTATCTTAGCTGATTTTACTATTCTTACCACAAGGTACCAGTAATATACTGGTTTTCTTTCAATCAAACATAGCTTGCTATAGAAAATTACAAAAATTCAAAATAATTTCTGTGTTGTTTAGTTTGCAGTTGGTAGCTGTATAGTGAATAAGACTTTAGTTGCCGCTGTAATTCCTTTCATTTGAAACGTGATCAGCTTATTCTCTAATGTTGTTTCAATAAAACACATATAGAAATAGCTAAGCTCCTCATCATACTCCATGTAACTGATGCAGAGTGAAAAGCCTTGAAATTCTTTTATAAAGAAAGACATGTTTTTTTCTTTCTAACATTTGCCAATGCCTTTATTTTCATTTATCATTACTAGCTTTTATTATCATTATTATTAGCCAAATAGCATGTCTTATGAGCTCACTGTTAGATAACAAGTTTTATAAGTTTTCTAAACATAGACACAAGGAATAAAATGAAAAAGGAAAACCTACATATTAAGATACCATTACAATTTATTCTAGAAAACACAAGCATAAAAATATTCCTGTAAATGATAATATATATATAGAAACTTTGCTAACTGCTTACTGGAAAATGTTGTGTTGACAAGATGGCAGTCACCTTCAGCTGAAGCATTTCTACATTAGTTGACATTGAAGAGATGGCAGCCATTGAATGAAGAAGTATCAGTAGTTGAAGTGATGGTGGATGAAAGGAGTGGCCATGGAATGTATACAAACAGAAATAAATGAAAATTAACAATTCTTGGAACAAAATGCCTGGAACAGAGAGAAGAATAAAGTAACTCCACAAGGTTGTAATATGAAAAGGTGTATCACCTAATGTATTTCATGGAAACAAAGAAACTAGAATTATTTTACATTTACATTGGTAGGCACCATCATATAAACAGAATATCAAGATGAAATAAAGCTTTCAAAAAGATGAGGGAAATTATAGACTAAGTTCCAGTGGGGTAGCATTTTTGATCTGAAAATATATTGTGAATGAAATCCAAATCATTCTGCTAAACTTCATCGAGACACTGTTCTCATGGCCAAGTTCTCCCTAGAAATTCCAAATCTCAAGTCAATTTTGAGTTGAAGCCATTTCACTTACTTCAACTCAAATTACTGCATTGAACTTTCATTACAGAGGCAACCACAACAACAGTGAATAGTAAACTGTATGATATTTGTAGATTTTGAGAAAATATTTGCTAAATTTTTTGGAACATAGAAATTGTACACGTATTTTCTGAGGTGATTTCAAGAGGTATCTCATTAGAATAAACTCTATTTCGCAAGATCTCTTCTTGGTCTTCATATACAGAAATGGCAAATTAAGGTATACAGCTTCATTCTTGTAGAAGATGCATAACAAACATCAGATACAAAAATAAACAAATACCCAATATAACAAAAAAGTATTAAGTATAACCGTTAGTAGATATGGATGTACAAATGCCCACACATACAGGGTCTGGCACATGTACACTCACTCATACAAACACACATGCACATATAAGCATGCACACATGTGGTTTGGTGCACATATGCTTCCACACAGAACTAATATCTACTTAATTCTGTGTATGAGTATATGTGTGCCAAACGACATGTGTGTGTACTTGTATAAGGTGAGATACTACTTTCTCACCTTTTCTCGCTTCTTATCTTATTCTATTTTTACTTCATTGTGCAATGTGGGCAGTGCCTGATGACTGTGCTGAGATGTCAGACATGTTATAAAACAATGTTTAGCTTGTTCTCAACACATGAAACTAATAGTAGCACATAAAAACATGTATTATGTTTATTAGATAATACACACACACGCACAAACACACACATACACAAACACACACACACACACATGTATGTATATATGTATGTAATTATATGTATGTGTCATTGTGCATGACAACCAATGTTGGTTTGGTTATGTTCCCATAACTTCACAGTTTGGACAAAAAGACACTGATAGAATTATTTCCAGACTTAAAATATTAGTACTGGGGTTTGTTTTTTTTATTAAACCCTTCAAGAAGGTGTGACGGCATGGCTGCAGTTCAATGACTGAAAAACAAGTAAATGGCAAAAGATAAAGATACAGTTTATCATTGGTGTCAGTAAAAAGTAAGGTAATAAAAGAAAAAAATAAAGTTATACATTGTGAAAATGTTTGTAATGAGAGAAGAATTTCTGGAGTAATAGATCTCATGAATATTGTTTACATGGGGGAAAATATAGTTTCGCTTTTAATCAAATTTTATATAGATGTGAGATGGCTGAAACGTTTCAAATGTAAGTTACAAGACAACATCTTGATGTATTGTTTAGCATGATCTACTGAAGGAACTCTAGATGGTCTTTCAGATTGCTAGAAATAGCAACCAAATCTCCCCAAAATTTTACTCTTCTATTTTAATGAAAGTAAAAAGACATTAGTCATATATATACAACCTTGAAAAGAGAGTGCTACTTGGGTTAAGTTCTGCATTTGCCATAGATGTTGTGTAGCTCATATTCATACTTGATTCAGCAGAATTATGGGTCATCAGTAGTCAATTGAATGATGAGGTGTAATCCATTGATGTGTTGCTCATGATAAGCTGATTATAAGATAGCACATGTTAAGAAAAAGATAGAAGTGAAAATAATTTACATGGATTTTTACAGGTTTATTTAGCAGATCTAAATTCTGAAGCTGTTGTTGATGTGTTGTTCATCCCTTTATGGAGTAATAACATCGAGCCATCTAATATACTAAAGTTCATTCAATCAAGTGGGTGCAGGCATAGTGGTGTAGTGAAGAAGTTTTCCCTTCAAACACGATACCAGGATTCATCCCACAGTACAGCACCTTAGACAAATGTTTTCTGAGAGCTTTGAATTGATCAATAACTTGTGAGAAAAATGAATTATGATTTGTACCAAAGCGTTGCTTTTTTCCAGTGTTTTACTTTGTTCCTTTTGGCTGGCGAGTTCTGTCAATTACCATTGAAACATTATCTAAGTTACATTTAACTCCAGATCAGCTCTGGTCAACTAGAACTATGGTCAAAGATCTTCCGATCATAGCCATCTCATTTTCTTTCACAAACAGTATATTTTTGACTATCAGCCTACAGTCTGTGTTCTTTTTTAAGATGGTAAATGTGATTTGTATGATAGTTGAATGCTATTCTTTGTAGGTGATGACACCATTTTAGCTCACACATTTTGTATTTAGTGTGACAAATGCCACACACTTTTATATCAATTTCAATGTTGCTATTATTATTACCTAGCCCCAGTTCAATGATGATCAAGAAGATTTAGGATCAAAGAAAATCCAGCCATAACAAGTCCATATTTCTCCAATGGGCAGAGAACTCAAAACCCTATATTCCAATGTATTGTTTTCTTCTGCAATGACAAGTGATCTGAGGAGATTTGACTGCTATTTCTAGAAAATTGCACAACAACCATATAGAGGCTCTCTCATTGGCTTCTTAACCTCCCAGTGAACAAAATGGGTGCATGAAGTTTGCTTTCTGATTCTAGATGTTTTACATACTCTGCTAATGCAAATGGCAATCATATGATAAAGCTTTGAACTGGGTCGATTGCACACTGATAGAAACATGTTAGTAAAGAATATGGTTCCATTCCAAACATATGAAACAAGAAAATATTTATTCATTTTTGAATCTAATTCATCTACTTGAGCAATGAATACAATCAATGTTGTTGCCATTATTGTCACTCTTCAATTAATCTCTCCACTTTTCTATTGCTCATACTTCTATTACATTTGTACTTGATTAATCTGCTTTCTTCTCTCATATCTTTGATCTTCTGATTCACTCACCTGTTTCTTTCTGCCTTTACTCTCCCTACTATTCACTCCCTCTTGATAATGCTATCCTGAATTGATGGAGACCCCCCCCCCCCCCGCAGA
>JAOPJW010005814.1:39487915-39498764 GCA_027122535.1 Octopus maya
AGCTGAATTGTGATGTTCAAAAATATAGGATATTTCTTTATACTTTTATAAAAAATTTTCCAGGTGAATGATAAAGTATTGGCTGGTCATATCAATTCATTTATGTCTTTCTAATGTTATTTTAAATGTACGTGTAAGGTAGTTTCATGTTAGTTTTTTAGCTCTATTCTCCTTTCACCACATTTGTTCATCATCTTGAAATTTGAATAAATTTCAATTCTTTAAGTATATATGATGATAGTGTGTTAAATAGAAAAAAATTCAGCATTTTTTATATCTACTTCTCTGTGATTTCAAACAAGATACCAAAATTGCTAAATCCATTCAAGTCATTTGGGCTGTGAATGGAGAAAATGTTTTCAAATAAAGAACAGCACAAAAATGGTTTACATGCTTCAAGGTGAGGAAAATTGACCCCATAAACTCTCTGCATAGTAGCCAACATATTCAGTTCAATGAGGATCAATTGAATGAGCTCATCCATGACAATCTGTACCAACCAACTAGGGCTTCAGCAAAGCAGATGGGATGATCGCATGACATTGTCAACCATCACCTCCACTTGATGAGCAATCCAGATGAGAAAGACAAAATGACATGCTTCCACACACAACAACACTTATATCTGCCTGACTAATCTGACCAAAAATGGTATTGAAGAGCAGGATTGAGAAGTTGTACCACACACACCATATTCTCCTAATGTAGCACCTTCAGATAAAGGCTCTTTTCTTTCACTCTCTGGCAGAATGCGAGGCATTTCATTCTACAACGATAAGGAACTGAAAACACAGCTTCATGAATTCTTTGAGGCAAGACCAAGTGATTTCTACTGTTAAGGCTTTAACAAGCTAGTGGAATGTTGAGATGTTGTGAACAATGAATTAGAATATATTTTTAACTGATTTATTAAAGTTGTTCATGAAAACTAAAGATTAAAATCAATGAAAAAAACAACAAATGCATCCAATATATGGAGGAGATATATCAATTAAATCGAGTAGACATAAAAAAACATAACTTTGTTAAGATATTGACTATGTCAATGTTTTCAAATACGAATTATAAAACTATCAAAAATAAATAAATAAATAAAGACTAATAATTAAAAGGTACATATACATTATTATTAATCTAAGATTTGTTTTAACTTTGTCTATTTATTGGGTTGTGAGTTTAAAAAATAGATTTTGATATTAATAACTAAGGACATTTAGTTAGATTATAACAGCATCTGTTTTGATTAAATGTTGCTGAAAAGAAAGGTGAATAACTATTCATATTTAGCTGAAAGCAAATTGTTTAGGAGTTTCTTCCTGGAGTTTCAGTTCTGAGATATATCATATATTAGTGAAATAATTTAATTAATTAGAAAAATCAGCCTGATATAGATAGATGAGAACATTACATATTGTCAAGAAGTTGTGAAAATATTTAGATTAATTTAATAAAAATGTCTTTCTTCGTTCATATATTAAGATCATAGAATTACATTAATGCAATATGTACATGCATATGTATACACAAACACTCAAGCTCATGCATACTCACATGCACACTCACACACAAGCACACACACGTTTTGTAGAGTCTGTCCTGATATATTGTCTATTCAAGAAATTTATATCATTTGATACTGACATGTACCTAGAAAATCCTGGTTATGGACCAAAGACTTAAATTCTAATAAGGAAAAATGAAAAGTTTGAAATCATCACAACTCAGGTACAGACTTATATAACATGCTCATCTCGGAGCTCTAAAGCTCAGGACTGCATATCTAAACCCTAGCACTCCATGTCTTTACCAATAGTCTAGTGGTTGTGAGTTGTAGCTCTACCATAACAGCACACTTAAGTCACAAGTAGATAAGTATTATCGATTTTCCTTATCCCTGGATTCCAAAATTAAAAATGACATATTTCCAGGATGCAGGATATGCTAAATGATTAAAAGAAGTTTATGGCTTTCTTACCTTATTTTTCATGAATATTGAATAAGGACCAGTAGAATTCAATGGTACAATACAGACAAGATAATTTATTGGTATTGTAAAGTTTCACAATGCATAGTATTTTGTAACAATGCAAATATAATATGAATAGAAGGATTGAAGAATAGGATATTCTAATGATGGAAAATATGAAGATAACAACAAATGAAAATGATGTACAAATTAAATTAACAGATACGAACAACAATATCATTAGGTTAAACAAATTAATATATGCAACAGCCACTGGCATTACTACAGGAAATACTCATGCAGATATACTTGTGTAGGAATACTAAAAGATAACATAAAAACCAAATGTACAAAAAAGGTCATCAACATCATCATCATCACAATCACCAACAGTTAATGTCTGTTTTGCATGGGTTGGATGGCTTGACAGGAACTGACTATGTCAGGGAGCACACTAGGTTCCACAGTCTGTGTTGGCTTGTTTTCTTCAACTGGATTCCCTTTCTAATGTCAACCACTTCACAGAGTATACTAGGCGCTTTTTACATGGACCATCACCAGTGCTTTTTATGAAACCAGGACTGATGCTTCTTTTTATGTGGCACTATCACCTACACCAATGCTTTTTATGTGGTACCTTGGTTTTAAGATCTTAATTTTGTAGTGGTGGGTGGGTCAATCCTCAGAGAGAAAAGGATGGAAAGTAACAACAGATAAAAAAATGGACATACATACTATTCAAGTATAACATAACAATAATACCTGAAACAAGAGATCTCCACCAAACTGCAAAGCACCTATCTTCGTGGAAAGCAACATTGCTTATTGGAAGTAAATAACAAGTTGATTCCAACCAAAAACACTTTTACTAAGATATAAGTAAGAATAAAATGGAAATTAATGCATAACCAACAGCAAAAGAAGTAGAATTCTGAGAAGGAATATAGAGTGCAAGAGACGATATTGCTTAAAATGATGGACGTAACTCAAGAAAAATCATGGAAGGCCATATCACCACAAGAAGAAGCACATCATTATCGTTGTTTTCAGCGTTATCGTCGTTGACATCATCATCTTCTTCATCATCTAATGTCTGTTTGCCATGCTAACATGTGTTGGATGATGTTATCAGGTCATTAATAATGAAATGTTTGAGTTTCTTATGCCCAAGTTGACACTAGTTAACTCTAATGTCATATCCAAATAATTCTTTGTTTTACAAAATTGAAGAGTTACATCATCACTTTTCAAAATGGTGTCTGAGTATTTTGAGTTTTCTCTTGTAAACCAATTTTTGTGAACCCATGGATAGATCAAAAATTCTTGTTGTTTATGAATATGAGTTCTGTTGTGGAAACAATGCATTCCACACAGCTCGAAACATCAATGAGGTGTTTGATGAAGATGTAACAAATGAATGCACTGTACGTCAATGGTTTGAGAGGGTCCAGTCTGGTGATTTTACTCTTGAATATCAGCTCCGTGGTAGATCTGAGACCAAGGTGGATAATAATGGAAACTAGAGTGGAAGTGGATACATCTCAAACTACACTTGAGTTAGCAGCAAAGTTTGATGTTTCGATTCCAACTGCATTGGGCCATCTGAAACAAATCAGCAAGGTGTAAAAGCTGGACAAGTGGGTACCACATGAATTGAAAGTGCATCAAATGACGTGTCATCTTGAAACTTGCTGTTCTTTGTTGTCACTGCCTAAAAGCAAACCGTTTTTGTATTGTGTTGTTACGTGTGATGAAAAATGGATTCTTTTCAACAATAGCAAGCATTCTGCAAGGTGGTTGGATAGAGAGGAAGTGTCAAAACACAATCCAAAAAGAATGTTCATAAAAAAAAAAACTAATGTATCTGTTTGATGGTCCAGTGGTGATGTCATCCACTACAACTTCCTGAGACCTGGTAAGTCAATTACAGCAGATCTATACATCAACCAATTGGATAAAATGATGAGTGAACTTGCAATAAAACAACTGAGATTAGTCAACAGAGACAGGCCAATTCTCTTGCAAGACAACGCTTCATCACATGTTGCACAAAGAATGCTACTCAAGTTAGAGGAACTGAACTTGGAAGTACTCTGTGATCCACCATATTCATCAGTCCTTGCACCAACTGACTTTCATGTTTTCCAGGTATTAGACAACATTTGGAAGGAAAAACTTTCAAATCTGAAGAAGCTGCAAAAACAACCTTACGTGATTTCAACACCTCTTGCTCTCCAGAATTCTTCACTGCTGGCATAAATAAGCTGCCAATAAAATGGCAAAATAGTGTTGATAATTTAGGTGCATGCTTTGATTATCTGCATTGCTTTTTGTTGAGATAAAGTAAAATAAAGTTTCAGTTCAAAATCAGATATTTTATTCTTAATGACCTGATACAAATGAAACAAACAATTTGTATTAAATAAGAAACAATAAGATTCCAAACATCTGGTTAAAATATTTAATATGGGCACAGAAAATACAAGAACAGATGTTTGATAAAATACTGTATGAGCCAGAGATCATTCATGACTTGCTTACAGAAGTTAAACCATTTGAACCTCAACAATTAAAGAAGCAAATTATAGGGTCATAACCTGTCTTTTTTGCACCTTACAGAACTTGAGCTGTAATAATATCACATAGAATAGATAAGCATCTGGAGAAAAATGGATTCTGCAGTGATTAATTACTTATTAATGAAGCCATAATTGAAAACTGTAAAAGAAGGAAAATGTACCTGAAGGTGGGATGGATTGACTGTCAGAAAGTTTTTTATGGTGTTCTCCATGTGTGAACTAAGAAACATGAGTCATGAATAAAGTTTCACCAATAAGCAAATGCATTAAGCATGTCTTGATTAAATGTTAAACAATCTGAGAGAAACAGACAAAAGAAAGAATTATACAAAGTAGTCCTATTTCTGTATGAAGAAGAATATTCTAAAGGGAGAAACTATTTCCAATTCTTTTCTGTGTGAATGACCACACATTGTTCATTGCAGATGATAAGCAGCAAGAAACACTGATACAAAGAATGAGGATTAATCAAAAGAAATGACATGAGATTAGGATCTGGAAAATGCTCCAGACACAGTAGTGTATCAAACAACAGCATAAGTAACTGCAGCAAAAGTAACAACTTCAGCAACTCAGTTATATTATAACAATACATGTGCTTTTATTTTCTCTGCAAAATTTACATGTTGTTAAGGATACAAAATTAAAGGGATGGTGTTACTGCATGCTTGCAGTAAAAATCCCTTCTTAATTAAGATTTCTCACTTAGATGAAGAAAGAAGACAGAATCTAGAAACATTTTTGACTGACTGCCATAGAAAAGGGAAGATAACTTCAAGAAATTAAGAATTAATTTATCAGATTAATTTGCATGCTTGGGGAGAGAAAATACTGATCTTTGTATCCAAAATAATAAGATTGAATAGCAAAAATAACCTTTTTAAAGTAACGAAATTAACTTTCTTAACATCACTAGAGAAAAATGCCCTCGGGGCAGCATCTCTTCTCTTTGGTTACATCTTAGTTCTTGGATTGATTATTGCCAATAATCAGTTTATCCATTTATCTTTGCAAGACAGGTTAACAGCCGTTATAATGATCAATGTTTTGTAAGATATACACAATCACACACTGGTATGCAGGCATGCCACCACCAGTGCTAATGATATAGGAAACTCATCAGATGCAAACGTTTTAATCAACAGCAGAAATATACACACTAGTCTCATGATCACATACAAACACATCAGATCTTCTACATATATACACAAATGCATCAGATCCTCTATACATGTGCACAAACATGCAACACAAATGTATAAATAAAAATGAAGGTCATAAGAAAAACTGTTTGAAAACTGGTAGATGCACATGTGTGGGAAGAAAAACTTCTAATACTTTCTAAGAGAGGTACAACAGTAGAAATTTAAGAGGAGGAGTTAGTCAATTGAATTGTTGGCAGTGCATGTCTGGTGTATTATTTTAGCAGCACTAGAAAGATAGAAAGCCAAATTAACTGCAGTGCAGTTAAAAGCTGCATCTAAAAACTACCAGGCCATAAAGACTCTGCAATTTTCACCACTCGTAAATAAAAAGAGGAACAAAAGATAAACATAATAATCAAAATCACAGCCTGTGTATGTGTATGTAAATGTATGTATGTGTATGTGTATGTATGCATTTATATATGCATGTATATATATATATATATGTATGTATGTATGTTTGCTTCTTCTTTCTTTTAATTATCATAAATCTTCAACTGAGGAGGGAGCTGGTTTCCAACAAAGATACAAGGCTCCATTTTTGGGATGTAGTTAACACAGATAAATTCACATTTAGAACTTGAGAAAAGTCTTGCATATTTTAACTGTTCCTCTCACAGCTTGCACTTGTAATGTACGAATTAGCTGGTCGATTTCTCTTTCTGAAAATCTCAGTTTATCCAGATTCTCCTTAAAGCATTTACTAACAACACCTAGTGCTCCAAATATTATTGGTATGAATACAAATTCATAGTCTGGATATGGAAGCTGGAGGTTTTGAAGCAGTTGTCCATAGATATCCTCTTTATCTTTGATTTTCAAAGAGATATTTTTATCTGGTACATATCTTTGCCCATCTCTCCCAAGCAACAATATCCAGCCTGTTATGTTTATATTTGACAGGAGTTTTGATGGGAATATTCCACCGGTATTCCTTGAGTTGGTGTTTATGAATGTATTCCATAACAGAGGGATTTTCCAAGTGTATTTGAGGACAGTCTTTTTTCCAGATGGCTTTGTAAATTGTTTTAGCAACAATATCATGCTGCACAGGGAGGTAGTACTGTGACAACATTTTAGGACAGTTGCTAATCACATGCATGATTGTATGTATGCATGTATGTATATTTGTTGTTGTTTAGGCCCAGAAGACCATTCTTGTGTGAATAGAACTACAATCAAAGACATTCAAGCCTTGGTCATTTTATCTTTTTGTACATATATATCTGGGATTACATTCCAAGTACTCTCTTTTTTATATTTAACATTAGGAGGTGTTTTGCAGGAGGCCTGGTTATTATTTTTTTGTATGTGTATTTCGTGTGCAAGATCCTTGATGTGGATACGTGTATTGAAAGGAATACAATTAAACCTTGGGAAAAGCATTATGCAGGTAATAAACACACCCACTGGTTCAGTCCTTTATTAATTAATATAGTTTTTGTTAAATTATTTCATTGCACTCTTGCAATCTCTTCAGTAACTGAAGAGATTGCAAGAGTGCAATGCACCCTCTATATAAATGTGTGTGTATATATATATGTGTGTATATTCAGTAACTGAAGAGATTGCAAGAGTGCAATGAAATAATTTAACAAAAAACTATATAAATTAATAAAGGACTGAACCAGTGCATGTGTTTATTACCGGCATAATGCCTCTCCAAAAGTTTAATTGTATTTCTATCAACACACGTATCCACATGAAGAATTTTGCACACAAAATACACATACAAAAGATAATATAAGATTTTATGAATAAAATTCTGCATTTCAATGTATTTTTGTAATTTCAATAACTTTATTTGATGCTACTAATCAGAGACAATAAGCCTATTATTTTATGTGTTTACATTACATGCATGTCAAAGTATGAGTATAGGATATCCATCCACTCTGCTTATGCTAATGGAGGAGCTACAGACTAATAGTTGTTATACATTACTCAAGTTACTGTCCTGAACTGGATGCCAAATGCAATTAAGTCAACTTGGCTGTCTGCCTAAAATTTTGGCTCTGAATTTAAATCATTTATATTTTTACATTAATTTTCTAATGAAGAAATAGGATGGACAGATCTATCAAAATTGGAAAATAAAGAGAAATAACTCTTCCTTCACTGTTTTCTCACCTTTAATAATTGTTTGCACTACCACATTATAACAGTCTGGATTATTTTAAATTCAATTATGCCCTATTTCAGGTTGTTGCGACAATTAATTTCTACCCAGGTCTTCTATATATTTTTAACTACACTCAGGCAGCTAAGGTAAAAATGTATATTTTTTTTTCCAGCTAAAATATGAAAATAATGCTAAGAGATGTGACAGCCACATCAACCAATGAATTATTTACTGAAAGAAACTAAATTCATTAAGTACATATCAGTATACTCCATGTTTCTACATTCACTTTTGATCTACATATAAATATAATCTGAAGATGTATCTACAAAAAAACATTCATCATATCTATCAATATACAATAAGAAATATACATAACTTTACCCTGCTCTATTCATACAAGTATACTTCACCCAATACAACTCAAGTACTCAATACATTAACTGAAGTATAAATTAGCTATTGCAGTATACTGAAGTTCTCTTTTCTTTCTTTATTAATTTAAAAGGATTAAAAAAATGGTAATTTTCTTCTTCTCTCTTCAATTTATTCATTTATCTTTTATTTATTATTTTTCAGTTTTAGAATGTGTGTTGTTGCTTATTTTCATGAGACCCATGACCCAGCAAACTATATGGTAAAAAGTCTTCTAGCTGTGGCTATTTTATCTTTTTTCCAGACATAGAGCATCTATGACTACATTATTTGATATAACTTTTTGAAGATATTTCATTTTTGGATTTGGTT
Source organism: Octopus maya (assembly GCA_027122535.1). NCBI lineage: Eukaryota > Metazoa > Mollusca > Cephalopoda > Octopoda > Octopodidae > Octopus > Octopus maya. The sequence goes on from JAOPJW010005814.1 coordinate 39,496,535, forward strand.
TGCAAGATTTTTTATGTGATTTCGTGTGTTGAAGCATATTCTGTTGTGTCTGGGGAGAGGCACGATAAAAAAATGACTCTCTCCAGACACATTTTTAAAGATAGTTGGGTGCAATCTGAAGAAAATTTGATTTCTATATCTAGCAAGTCAAATAGAGGCGTGAGACTCTCCATTGTTATCTTAAAATCTTTAGAATAATGTCGAATGGAATGATAACGGGTGTATTACATACGTATTTTGGTAAAAAGGTTTTTATTTTAATAGCTTATATAAGATGAAAGCAGAGTTCTTCAAGTAAACATAAATTTAGATTCACATAACATGACTGTAGTATTTGGTGGAAATAATCAACAGGATCTGGAACCGATCCCAAACACATCGATTTAATTAGTAACTACAGCGTAATAATGACCAGGCAATCAGACCCTTTTAAATACGAAATGTTACAATACCGAAATATGAAGATTCATCTAATTATGATGGTGCTCTATTGAAAAGAAAGGGGGAAAGAGAATTAAGACCAGATCAAATTGACCTCAAAAGGTCAAAATGAAATGTCTTAAATGCATGGAAGAGAGAGAGAATTGGAGATAATCCACTTTTAGCAATGTGATTAAGTTGTTCTGACTGATGAAGAGAGCACCTAAAGGATTTCTTACTTGGTCATTTCAATTTTCTAGACACCAGATTCAAATTTAACTGACAAGAAAGATCAGTTCCTGACCAGTCCATTCAAATAACGTAAATTTGGCACCTAGATGGCATTGGAAGGAAGGTGAAAGGCTCAGAAATGGAGGGACGGAATGGAGGTAGAGAGCGGGATGGGATGTCATGTGAGGTGCTTGGCAAGGGGCACTGTGAATAATGTTAGTAATCAGTTAATCTCCTGTCAACAGCAAAGATTAATTTGAGTGATGAGCAGTGTGTAGCACTCTCTGATAAAAAGGTTACATTAGCTGACGGCTGCAAGCCAGTAATTCACTAATGGCACAAGATAATAGAAACATATTAATTAACATTAACACAGAAATCTTAGTTGCTAAAGAGATATGAAGATGATTGTAAATTGTGATGCAGAATCAAATTTTGAATGGTAGCTGAAACTTCACAGAGCCAAAACTGAATAGATTCTTCAATAGCATTGGAATTTAAAGAATATCTTAGAACAGCATCAGTTCAGAGAAGATTTAAGTCAGACAATTGAAATATATTGATAACAAGAAAAATGACTACATAAAAAGATGATAGTTTAGAAATGTGGAAAATTTTCTAAAAGATCATAAATGTACACACAAACACACACACACACACGCACACACACACACAAAGACATTTCAAGAATGGAAATCTCTAACAATAAAGTGATTTTATAAAAGAAATATTCATTAATTTCACAAAGCATTGCTAATTTTTTTTTTCCTGTGTTTCATATTCCAGATATTAGTGGAAATGTATAGAAATGGTGGAAATGAGAATAAATAGAATCAATATGGGTAGATTAATGATGGTCACCTTATCAAAGATTTACATCTCATGGAATAATTGATAAAGAACAGAATAAATGGAGGAAGGATAATCAAGAAGATTTACAACATGTAAAATTTCAAATGACTGTGATAAACCAAATGTAAAATGAAAACTTTAAGAAGCCTGGAAATTACAATATCAACTTCTAGCTACATATTTTATTGAATAAAATCCCAAAAAATATTTAATGTTTAATTAATACATTATAACAACATCAGTAGGATGAGACACTATTGCAAGATGGAACTTAACATGCTGCTCCTGCCTCAGAATCCCATGTTGTATTAAATAAGATATTCAATCGAATATTTTCTGTAAACAAGACAATTAATTCCATAATTCATGGATATGAATTTCTTTGATATAATCTCTAAAAAGAAGACATTTATATTCTGAGAAAATATAAATAACATCAAAGATATAATAAAAAAAATAAAAAATAAATGTTTTAAACAATTTAAGACCATCAATTTAATGTTTTGTAGCAAGTTTAGATAAAGCAGTTTATAATATTGATTGTAAAAGCTATTAGCTTATCCATTAATTAGGATGTTAAATCAGTGCTCAATGATGCCGCCTTTTTGCAATGGCGTCTATGTCAATTCCAATTCCTAAAAAAGTTAACCCTAAATGTCTGGTCTCATGTGCTTTCTTTTTTATTTTTTTCTTCACAGTAGACACATCTTTTTTTCATTTCTACCCA
>JAOPJW010005814.1:41012116-41023367 GCA_027122535.1 Octopus maya
TTATGATTATCTGTTCAGATATGTTTGTGCACGTGTGTGTGTATACATATATACACACACACACACACACACACACATATATAGGACACAAAATGTTAGTGGTGAAGGCAATTATTTATTGTTTAAACCATTTGTACCCAAAACGACTCAACAATAATAATTATTATTTAACGACAAAAAATATTTTGAAGTTTAGACTTTTTTGCAAACAACATGCAGATGCAAGTGCTACTAGTTGAAGGCTCCTCATATCGGATGCTAGCAAGTTTAATGGGTCATCAGTAGAGAATGCGCGCCGTTTCGGGGCCTTCCTCATGACGGTATCATTGTACACCGACCCCATTCCGCTCACTGAAATGAGACCCCACTTGCTAGATCCAATGCTTTTAAGGCTTTGCTCAATATTCTTGCCATTGCTCACCGTCTCTTTTTAACCAAATCCAGTGGTTTGCTTTCTCCGTTGTAGTCTGGATATTACGCATTATGGTATTTGATTCACGATGGGTTAGGTCTAGCGACAACAACAATCGCCTCACACTGTGTCCAACGAATCCTCTACACACTCACTTACATACATACACACACAAACACACACAAGCACACACACACACGTACATACGTATGTATGTGCGTGAATGCCTATCTTTGTGCGCGTAGCTGTACATAGCAATTTAGGTGGTAATAACACTACACATAATCCACAAAATCTATCGAGGGAATATCTAACGAATCTATATATCATTTTAGTCTTCTAAACGTTTTAATTTCATATTTTCAGTCGATGAAATTCAACACACATTCGGCACTGACCCTTTTGTACGCATACCCATTTCACATATGCTTTTATGCTGATTTCACTGTTGAGTCATACATTTCATTGGCCAATGTCAAAAGGATAAGAGGTGACTTACAAGTGCATTGAATCGACAAGGTGGTTTCGCATTTCGGAATTTTATGTAAGATAATATGAAAGATCGGACAGCTCAAAGCATTAGTTTGATCTTACTTGATTGAATTAAATGTGTATCCTTCTTGCAAGACATATAGCTTCATTAATTTTAAACTATCATTTCAACGTAATATAATTGTCACATATTAGTCGTAAAATCAACAATATAGATACAACAACCATGTCATACAAGTGAAGAATTAATAATATAGTGATGTGAGCGAAAATAGTGAAACTGTAATTTAGTTTCCCCCATCAGCACATTACATGAAACTGAATACTTTAGAAATTATTTTACATAGTTTTATATTTATATAAATACATTACATTTGTAAATAATAACAATTATACGTTTAATTTCAATAAATGTTCGTATTTTTGAGATTATGTATTATCGCAACAGCTAAAAGCTTTCGGATTATTAATGTTATACTTAATGCATTTGTCTGCTCCACTATAGTTCAGTCGTCTTGGTTTCTGATTATGTTCGCAGTGTAACAGACAAAAGCACGAATGCTGAGATTAGTTAACCGAAATATTTAAGCTGTCATGCAATATTCTATTGTTTGCATGCGAATTATCAATGAGATCCTGGAGCAATTTCAAACGAGTATTAAAATATTTATTATTGAGGAACAAACATAGAATGTGTTGCAAACTAGATTAATTACTGTTTTGCTTTATGAAAGCGTAGTTTAAAGCCATGCCAGAGAAACTTGGTAAAATAAGGATTTAGTTTCAGCTGAAAATAATCAGGAGCTATGTTTAAAAGTCTTCATTCAGGCTTAGTAAAAATAATTTAGTACAGTACAACTGAATCGATTTTGTATCCAATGTTGTTTTAGACCCACAAATTATCAAGGTTTGCATTGATTTGGAGAAAGTGAATCTAACTCCCGATATGACATATAATAATTATAAATCCCATTAATGAATAAGACGCATTTATTTAAATTACCCAATTCATTGTATTTTGCGTGGGAAATAATTCACCAGAAGCACGCTACATTCATGGCCTCACATCTAAGTAACATAAATTAATATTTCTTAATTATAAAAAAAATATATATTTCTTTTTATAATTGTATTCTTAATGTACAAAAGAATGTTAATTGTTTCTACATCTTTGTATCATTCTTAAGAAAGAGTGCGAAAACTACTTCAACTGATATAAAATAAGGCCTACAGTTTAGTAATAGTTACAAAATGTTGTTCTGCCGTTATTCAATTATATTACTTGCTACATGATTTAAATCTATCAGGTTGTTGATTTTCTCCTGATAGAAAATTATCACTGACAGCTGCGTTAAATTTAAACTTTCTGATTATGGTTTGCGGCAAAAGTTTCTTTACATGATATGTTCATACTAATGAATAACGAAGTTAGAGTGGTTGATTTCATTCCGTGATATGGTGGAAGACTGGCTTGCTAAAATTATAGATCTCAAGCATGAAGTCTATATATCTCGTTTTTATTTGCGCCAATTTCGTTTCAGGTAAGCAATCGATGTTTACGTTAAAAAAAAATATTATGCATTAGGCTTGTGGTGGACAAGAAGAAATAAAATTGTATGGTATTTTAACTTTCTCAATACTATTAGTGATATAAGTGAAATCAAATGATACAAACGCATGATGCAAAATCGGGTCGCGAAAATCTGGTTCTCTTAGACGTTAGATTTACACTTCACTGCCCATTTTATGTGTGAATCCTTCTTGATATCGTATGGATATGGCAGTGTGCCGGCAAATCAAATGTCACAATCTAAGATCGTATTCATTCATTCGGATTCGAAAGTACTTACATTTGTGTATGAGAAAACTTTAGCAGAATATCTACTTTGTATGCTTTCTAGCGCAAACCATTCTAAATCCAAATTTACTGGAATTATGCAGTCCTCGGAAATAATGTAATATTATTAGTGCTCGTAGAACACGCTTGTATGTCTCGTGATATTACGAATAATAGCCTTACTATGATTTTTTTTTCTTCGGCCATATATTAATTTCTTCATGCCGATGTCCTTTCGCTGTAAGTCTTCTTTGGTAGAGCTGATCTTAGATCAAAAGCATCCCTATGGTAACCATCTTGTTCTTTTGTTTGTCTATAACTGCATTTATCATAACATTTCAGCTTTTAAAACAAGAGAGAAATTATAAAATAAATGACTCCATATAATTCATGTTTACTATTTTACAAATATCGTAGAGTTGGTGTTTTATATTTGTTTATTTTGGTACGTTGAAATTGTTATCTTTATTTCATCATCTTTATTCTTTTTAAAAATCTATGATGTCGAACACAACGCTACTGTAAAATATCCTTTAATGTTGATATAAATTATTTAAAACTGAGTATAGACTATGCAGAAGGACTACGGTAGACATGAATTACTGGGAAACAAATGAATATAATAGAGTTTAACATTAATATGTAAATCAATAAAACTGACATTTAATATTTCCACATTGGCAAATTTGAAAGAGCAAAAAATATAACTTCTCATCAAGTTAATGAATGCTGTCAATTGCCCTGAGAGCATCAATCATATTTTATTGTTACTAACTACATATCAATTTTCCTGTTTAAGGTTTGTTTAAAAACAACTAGTAAATCTTTAAGCTGTAATTCTTTCATCAACACTAAATCAAAAATGAGCGTGGTAACCATTTTGATCGATGCAATTGGAACCGTTTCATGGAGAGCCATATTCTGGTATCAAAAGCTGCTAGTATCAAACATGACAGGAGGTATTCAGTTGGCAGCAATATTTAAACATCGCGTGAGCATGTTTGGCCTTGGTATAGGTTGCACAGAGGAAGAAGGACGTCATTTATGTCATTTGCTTCCACCTGGCTATCTACAGAGTATCAACCTATGATTCTGAGACAATATTGTCAATAGTTATAGCATTTGTGATAGTCACTGCAGGAAATTATCGTTTCCACTTCTTCGATTTACTTTTCTCTTTAAGACAGTGTAGCCTCAGCTGGCCTTTATTAACGCATGTCTAGCACCTGAACTTTCTACTCTACACCACTCGTCTGCTTCACTTTCCCCAGTTGATACAGTAACATAATTTCAAGAAATCATTGTTCTTCGGAGGTCATTATGACCTGGCTGCTCTTGTAGACTCCAAAAAGCTATATTCTAGTACGGGTCATCTCTACTATCACCACCTGAGCGTATTGTGTCCTACATGTGGAGACAAGCCAAATATTTGCTTGTTCACTAATGTCTCAACTTGCGACCTTCATGTTTCGTCTATTCATGAGATGCAGTGTTCATTCTCTAGGCAGATAATTTGTCGTTTCAAACTGAATGTCACATACTTTCAAATGACAGGCTTCTGCATTCTATCATAAACATACCACAGTTTCTTCGATCTAGTCTTTCGAAAACATATGGCAAGTTTCTAGTTTTGAGGAAGCAAAGAAAGGAAGCGTTATCTTCTTTGGGATTTCTTATGACCCAAGCACTTAGTAGAGGAGCGAATGGAATGCTTATCCCTCTTTTTATAGACTACTTACTGAATATCACTAAATACTAGTAGTATTTCGTGATATACTATACGTTCAAATGTCACCGTGGTTTATAAAATTACAGATAAGCGTTTGATTCGTTTGCTCCCCTTCAAACGTTTATGGCACTTTGGTTACGAAATCATTCGTGTCACTTGCTATCATATTATATGGTATGTGTTTCTAAGGCGTATACTCGATTGTCTTTTGTAACGCTAGAATTGTATTTGTATAATACGTAAATTATGCTTTGCTGTTGGATTAATTTAATGTTTGTAGTGTGCATCATGCCACTAAATATTGCAGATCATTTAATATAGTGCACTAACAATATTAAAGAACAATAAAAAGACAAAACAAACGATAATGATAAATGGGAAATGCTTTTATACTTATCTATTTAAACAACAATCTAAAAGTAAAATGTCATCAAAGAATATTGATTTCTAACTTATGATATGCGAAAATATATGCGTAAAATCTATGATTATGGCTGAAGCATTAATGGTGCTGAGTATGATCGATTAAAGCAGATAATATTTCTAAATATTGATAAATTCCAAGCAAGTTGTAGCCAATAAACGAGCTTTCTCCTTACTGTGCCCTTTCTACCAGGGCTTTAATGACCTCTGATTCTAAAGAATTGACTAGTCTTCTCCCATCACTAATCAGATCTACTGTACTGACCTCTCGTCGCTGATAAGTGTTTTCTCCTCCATATCACGAATTAACAACTTCCTGTAGTCTGTAGTCCTCGCCTCAATGTCAGATATCTGGAATTACCTTCCTGCTCATGATGTTTTCAGTTGTTCAAAGCAGACATCAACTACGCCGATTTTTCTGATCAGATGTGTTGGTGGCAAGGCTGTGGGTGCTGCTCCTACCTCCTGATCAAATCATTTAAAACATATTAAAAATAAAACAAACGAAAAAGCAACAAAAACAGTGATGATAGGAATAAAATACCTTTGCAACTTTCTATCTTCTTATACGCCAATTTAAAAGTATAAAGACCTTGCAGAATATTAGCATTTTCAGTGAAAAACGATAACTATAAACAAAGCTGTAAAATATAAAAAGAAATGAGTTCGTTTGTCTTTGAAAAATATCTGAATATATAGAAACCTTAATACTCTATGTATTCAATGTGTAAATCAGCATAAACACACTCGTCAAAGAATAACTCTCCTGTTCTCCTTAACTTGATCATAGCACAACTTATACTTTTCTTTACTGTTGAATGGATTTAATCTGTTATGCACTACTTGAAACCAGATCGCTCATTCACTGTAAATATTTGTGTTTTGAATCACAGAACTAGCGGAAACCTGTGCAGTTATGATATACAATTTATCACTAAATAAATAGCTTTAATAAATCATGCGGTAAATATTTAGTGAAGGAAAAAATAAAATAAAATATACGATAAATACATAGTGTAAAGTATAGATTCGTTTTGATTTGAGAAATTATGTGAAGAAATAATAAAACGGTGGTGGTGTTATACGAAGAATTCACAAAGGAATATCGTAGTTCAGAAGTTTAGATAATCATTATCATGTGTGAGGAGAAGAAAGATGAAATGTATTCAAAAGTAAATAGTGGTTAAGGCGCAATCGATTTTCAAAGGTAGAGGGTAGAAAATGGTTCTCTAATCAATAGAATATACAACACTTGTTGCCAAAGCAACCTATTATTTTAAGCTATTTAAATATTGATTTCTTTTACTGGCACAAGACCCATAAATTTATTGAGGAAGAGATGTATGCTCGATTGAATCAACTCCCAGTATATTACATGTTCTTTATTTTATCGTCCCTACTGGGATGGAAGGCATAGTTGATCATAGTACAATCTTAGATGAGATGAATATAATAAAACAGTACTTTTTTTGTATAACAATATATTGCCATTAAGTAAAATGTATCAATGCAATGAAAAAATAATGTTCTGCAAAATTTCATGTTCCATGGAACAATTCCAATACATGCTTTGAATGCTTTGCCGTTTGTAAATTAAATTTAATTTCTTATACATACATAATTCATGCACTCATATATACATGAATGGATGTCTGTGTATCCATATATGTATGTATGTGCATATACAATTGTATTTAATTCACAAACGGAAGAAAATATTCTTGACGTTTTCTTGTTGCTGTTGTTCTTTTATTATTATCATTATTTCGATAATCTTTTTCTTCTTTTTCTTCTTATACTCCTCCTCCTTTTGCTTCTATTGCCTCCTCATCTTCTTCAAGTGGTCGTAATCTATATGCGTTTCAGAACTCCAGGCCAGAAATCTCTGTTCCCGTTACCTTTGGTAGGTTCTCAATTTGACGCAGTGCCTTGATATTAACGTCAATGTAATTGATTGCTCTCCAACATACTACATCTGATGTGGTCTGCTGTTCAACGTGATAGCATTGCTCAGCAAAGTCTCTTCTACAGTGGACAACAATCGAAAAAGTCTGCTGAATGTTTCCAGAAGTCTCATCCTTGATCTAGCTTCATGGCATGAGATATTTTGAATCCTTGCGTGAAGGCACATAGCAAAGTGGTTGGGATGATGTACTCATGCAAAGTCGCAGTTTCGATTCCAGGACCGGGCGGTGCGTTGTGTTCTTGACCAAAACTTCATCTTACGTTACTGCAATCTTTTCACCTCTAAATAAGTAACCGTGCGACGGACCGGCGTCCTGTTAAGAGGGAATGTTCTGATCTCTCATTATACGTCATGGATCCTTTTTTTTTACATTACGAGCATAGCATACAAAACGATATAGTAATTCCTCTTTGGTCTAACATTCGACCCATAGTGAAGAACAGTGCTTCATACCCATGTCCTGAAGAATACCAGAATTGTTAACTTTGAAATGCTCGATTACCAGAGGTTTTGAAGATTGCAGATACTTCGGGTTAGTTCGTTACCTATCAAACAGGATTTTCTTACTGTTAGCAACATAAAGTACAAGGTACCTGAAGTTACGGATTTCTTTGCTCTGTATGTAACTTTTGGTAAAAAAGTAAGTTCGCTTTCGTCTTCATTGATGGTCATGTACTCATATATGAAAATCGATGCAGCTATATGTAAAATAGATACGGCCAAATATCAACGGAATGTTTTCAACATCAACAGGTCGTCTTTTTCTTTTTGTAATTGCAATGGACTACATCCTTAGACAAAGTTTTGAAGTCAAACTTTTCCAGTTTAAGATGCCACTGAATCTGTATGTTTTTAAGGTATAAGTATAATTAAAGCGAGATATGTATGGGAATTCATACCTAGTGGATGACTGGCAAGTCCAGACTAAAAGAAATTTTACATAAAAATGTACAGCTTTTTGTCGTCTCATTCGGAAAGTACTATAATGCAATAGAAACAATTCACAATTTCACTTATAATTTATCTTAAATTTTCGTCAGTTGAGTATCTAGGTATACTTTTTTATCAGTTGAGGAGTCAGCTAGTCTGTATTCTTGACGAATATTCTTGGAAGTCAGAATTTTGCATGAAGACAAAATGAAAATGATTTTCTCCTCACATTTGGGTTATAACTAGGAAGAATCAAAATTTTGAGGTCTTATTTCCGCATAGTTTGCAGACACTACTGAAAATGTTATATGATTATATCTTTGGAGGAGGCGGTGATTTGGCAGAATCGTAAGTGTCGAAGAAATTGCTTTTCTGGTGTTATCCTCGGCTCTTTGAGTTTAAATTTCAACGAAGTTAACTTCGATTTTCATCATTTGATGGTTCATCAAGGGTACAAGTCAAAATCGGTGGAAGGAAAGAACTTTGGGAACGCAGGAAACTGATACATAGCAGTATTTGTTCTGACTCATTGTGTTGTGAGTTCAAATCCTGCCATGGCTTACTTCAGTTGTAGACTTAACCCGTTCTCCATTTCATACCATCGTTTGCCCGTCTGCTGACTTTAGTGGTATTCAGTATTTTGCAAACATTTGGATTAGGTTTAAAGACATTTTCCTTCGTGTCTTCAGTAGTCTTGGTGGCTTTATAATGGACCATAGAAACTGACTACCATCCGGATAAAAAGATAAATATCTACTTCAACTTAATGCCTGATCACGTCTTCAAATACAAACAAAACTCATAATCAAATTTCCCGAATTTCTAGAACCCAAATATGAGGAAAAAATTCGACGAATTTCTTGTCTCTATTTTGTTTAAAGATTCTCTAGTTTACAACTCAACGAAATTTAAACTAGATGGCTATTTTTTTGATCATCTATATCCTGTGTACCTTTTCTCAAATGTGTTACACTCATTTCAATCATGTGAACCAAGTAAATAGTAATGTTCCTCTTCTATATTGCATTCCATTACTTCATTCCAGATTAATTTTGTCAATCTGATTTGTCGTGTATTTGGGAAAATTATTGAAACGGTAAATATAGTTGTCGAATAGAAGTGTATGAGTTTATTTTCATTTATGGGCGGATAAATGTATGTATTTATATAAGGTGAAACATTTAAATCTAATCAAAGACCAAGTACTAAACTGTACAGATATAAAAAAAATATCCATGTTAGCTGTTATGTCTTCAAGAAGATATATCCTTTTATATATTGCAAGATTTAATTCAATCACACACACAAACACCACCCACACAGACATCACATACATAAATCCCAGACACACACACAGGTATTTAGGTGAGAAAATATAGATACGGATATATGTATCCTTCAATTTCTTTATGTCTAAGAAGAGGAAATTATTATGAATAGCTGGATTTAGTCCACGATAGCATTAAAAATTTCATATTCGATGAGCTATATGTAAAGTTATAGTGTAATCATATGTCTCTAAAAATCAAAACTTCACAAACCTTATCTTGGTTGTTGCTTCCATAAGTACACATTCCATAGTAATCATTTACATTCAGAAACAGAAATATACTCACATTACTACCCGCAGTCTATTGAGACCGAATTATATATGACGTTTATAGTAATATAAAACGTATGTGACTTTATACACGTTAAATAGTCATTTTGGGAAATCGTTGGAAAAAGAAAATCATTTTTTCCATATATTATATAACAGTTTTTCTATGCTATTTTAAACTTTCAACTTGTCTTCTGCAAGTCAAACAGCGATGAGACATTTACAGCCTCAGAAATAGTTAACTACCCTTGTCTTTTAATGTCTGAAACACACTAGAAGACATGCAGCGGTTACAAAAGTAGTTCTACAATACACTTCTGTACTAACAATCCAATTCTTTTTGAAAATAATTTCTTGTTAATGTTACAGAGCGAATATTTTCAATCAAGGGAAGCCATGATAATCTAACACTAATATGGTTACCTGTTAATATTATCCATGTTGTTATTCGAAAGACTAGATTAGCTTTTGACGAAAGAGTTTACAAACGATATTACCGAAGACATGGTACACGCGAAACTGAAAATTAAATCTTCGAAGACAAATTGATAAGAAATTAAAATCTGTCAGTAATTTATGTAGTCATTTGAAGTCGTCAATTATATTTTGTCACAGAATCATAATGGAAGTCATACAAATTCTCTGTTTTGTCGTATTATACGAAGATGATTTGTGAATGCTGAAAATTTTTTCATCGTTCGTGATTAGTTTGAATCTCACTATTTTCATAAATTTGGCAAGTTCGATTGAAAGGTTCCAAATATTGGTTGAAGAGGACACGTGAAGTGATAATACCTGCATATACGCATACACACATGCTTACACAAACACACACACACACACACACATATGTATATATATATACATACACGCCCCATATTTCTACACTTCCAAGACCGTTCACTATTTTCTTCTCGTTCTAGTCTAACGACCCTCCATGCTAGTTTTCGTTCGGTTTTCCTGTATGTCTCCACTGTAATGTTTTTGTTTCCAACTTTGAGCCTCCACAAATCCTAAATTTTAAATTAGAATTTATAGGAGCAACTGTCTCTGAAGACTCATATTGTCGATGAATGCTCGAAATGTATAGAGGTCCCAGCTCATTAGCATGCCGAAGAAAAGGCTTCATGCATTTCGTCCGTAAAGACTGACAAACTGCCTCCCAGAATCTTCTCCGTAGTGCTAAAAGTTATGATAGCCTGCTACCTAGAAATAAGAAATATTGGTTAAAAGTTTGCTACAAGGCCAGCAATTTCGGAGCAGGACGAACAACATAAAGTGCTAATTTATTCACATCTAGATTTTCCGATGCAAGAAATTGTTTTAACCGTCCATAAGTTATATTATATAATCTATACCTTGTGAAATCGATAGTATGTTTTCGAATGAATTTACGTCTAATGATTCAATTCCTAATGGATTATACTACATTAAGTGAAACTTCCTTAAAACTGAAGAACTTACCATTATAAATATGAACTCAGAAATGCTGTCGAATCTTAAAGATCAAAGCTATGTATGGTACATACAACATACGCACACTTTCTTTCAATTATTCGATCATAAAAGTTATAGACTATGTGAAAGTCTGTATTTTATTTGAATTTACTTATATACCTTAGGCATGTATTGTGCGTCTTATATTTCTGAAGGAAATACCGCCGATATATTCACACACATATACATGATTAATACTTATGTAACTATCTATGGGGTTCGTATTTATACATATATTTACAATGAAATATATGATTACACTGAGTATATATCTTATATAATAACAAGGCGTTTGAAATCTGTGTTAACATTATTAATATTATTGTTATTAATTTCATCATCGTCACTGTCGTCATTGTTATTAT
>JAOPJW010005814.1:43162146-43177149 GCA_027122535.1 Octopus maya
ACCTATAAATCATCGATTTTAAGCAGCAGCATCCTTTTCACTGTACTATTCATGTCACTTAATATTGGGAATATTTTAATATCGTTATTTTTGTCAGGAGTTTGCAGAAAACAACACGTATACATTCATACACATACAAATGCCCATAAGGTGGATGCATGTATATAGACAAGCAAACACAGGTAGTATGCGTGATTTACACAAATAAGTCCATTGTTAATTCATATACACATATCTATAAAATAAGCACTATGGACTGGCGATAAACTCTTGGGAGATTGACAATACAGGTTCTATTGCTATTTGAGCCTTTTCTGTTAATTAAGGTAATTAAGCATCATCTTGCATGAACACACAATCTACAGATTGTAATGTGATACATACTCACAACACACAACAGTGTGTAGAGATGTGTGTAGTGTGTGAGTGTGTAAAGTTATTGATGACTATTAAGTTCTTGGTAAGCTGAATATCTGATGCATTTCAGTGAAGTTAAATGTCTGGACCATTTCACTTCACTTATTCCTGGTTTATATATGTAATTTCTAACCATACTTAATTACCTGGAAAAGTATAAGCATGACACTATATGATGATGAAGCCTTTTGTCTTTACACTGCATTCCATTAAGTATTATGAAATATTCTTCTTTTCATATACAGAACTTTTGTAGTATTCACTTTTGATTTTCATCTGAATATATTGCTGAATTCTCAAATAAAGTTGTCTGACTGGCAGTATACATTAGATAATATATTATTAATTTCTATGGGAAGTAATTTGATATAAAGCACACATATATAATAGCCTGCTGTAATAATAAATTTCATCAGAAAAAGGGTACCATGAAATTCTGTCTGCATGCACATTTATTAAATGTTTATAAACCTATGACAATTGCACACTACCTACAAAAAGTAAGTGAATATACGTCACAGAAGGCTTTTGTTTTGAGATGCGTCACTTAAGATATGCCTTATGAAAAATGGATGACTGCCATTTCTGATGAATTGAAAGCTGTCATTGAATCTATGCCAAGTAAAATTGTTCGGGAGCTTTCAGAACTTTTAATATAAGTTATGAAATTATTCTCCTCTATTTACATCAAACAGAAAAAGAGTACTAATGAAGTAAATAAGAATCTTAGGAAGTTGACAAAAGGTTACCAAAAAAAAAAAAAAAGGATAAAAAATCCCACCAAATTAGTTTGCCACTCTTTTGTATTTGAGAAATGAATTATTGTTCAGACTGATTACTGATTCATTATGGAAATTGATTCTGTACATAACTTGAAAGTGACCATGTGACTAGATATCGTTTAATGGTATTATACAGCTGATGATTTTAAAAACAAGGCTTCATATTAGAAATTGTTATGGTGTGCCTGATATTGTGTATCACAAGATGTTGAATTTTGGCCAAACAATCAGAGGGAGGTCTAAGTTCAGTGAGTTTATAATGTATTGGGCCAAAAACACTGTACTCTTCTTAATTGAAAGTAAATATTGTTTCAAGGTAGAGCAAGACTCCATACTGTGTGATTTAAGATAGTCTTCATTTCTTGCTCTTATGTATCAGTCATGAGCTGCTCTGTACAAAGAATGGTCTGCATGCTGAAGCTGTTGTCATCTGCTTTTGACCAGATCTGCCTTCGCTCACTTGTAGAGAAAGTGACAAAATATATTCTTGCTCAAATCTAATAATGGAAATAAATATATATTGCTATCCTGGTATTTATGCTTGATTATGGTGATACTATATTGTCTACTAATATCTTAAAATTTTATCCCTCAATTAAATATGGATTTATAACTGATCTATATCTCTCATGACAAACTTCTATATAAAACCAGTTGCTGGTATTTCGTATCTAATAAACATTACAGTGATAGAAAAGTATTTCTATGTAGTTATCACTATAAGTTCAGTTACACTACATTTAAACTGATATTATCTTTTCAAAATTGTTTATCACAGATCATTCTTGAATTTATCTTACTTATATATTTCATTCAGTTAATATATAACATTTTGAATTAAAATATAAAGTCTACTAACATCACCTAGGTGTTGCTAGCACTAAGACAGAGGAAAGAAATCTGTCACAGAATAAGCAGAATAGATTTAAACAACACAGAGTATAGCATTCTGTTTAATAGCACACAAGATATGAACTCAAAGCTTTAGGCTGGTATCTCAGTATCTTACCCATTCATATTTATACAAGCATGCATGTGTATGTACACACACAGGCACAGACAGACAGACACATACACCATCATGGTCATCATGATCATCATCATTACTACAATTGTTATCACCTAATTAGATACTTAGTGTTTGGAAAAATTTTAATGTAAATTTATATCTGTTTTCATGACAGCTATTTGTTGAAATTAGTATTAATATCTTCCCTGTAAAACAAATTGAGATAAGTATAATAGGTTATTTTACAGTTGTACATGATAAAAAATTGATTTGTGACCCATGGATTATATGTTCAGAGCCTTGTAATGATGTAACTTCTATGATGGTGTGATGTTTTAATTCGTTAGAGGAATATTTTCTTACTTCCTTGATTCTTTTTTTTATTCCTTTACTCATTTCAGTGATTGCCTTGTGGTCATACAGGGCACCTCCCCAAATATTACATTTTTGTGGGTATTTCTTGCATGAAACATTGTACAAGGATGAAAAACTTATCCAGTGTTTATTAGATATGTTTCTAAGGATTTAAGTAGCTCATTTTATTAATATTGGTTTCAAATTTTAACACAAAGCCAGCAACTTTGGAGGCAAGAGTAAGCTGATCACATCGACACTCAGTACTTGACTGGTACTCATTTCATCAACCCTGAAAGGATGTAAAGAAAAGTTGTCCTCAGCGGAATTTGAACTGAAGCATAAACATGGGCGAAATGCCACTAAGCATTTTACCTGGCCTGTTAATGATTCTGCCAGCTTGTTGCATTAACTCATTTTATTAATACTGAGATCTTTATTCACACAACATATATTCTTCTAATCAAAAGGATAAGGCTAATAATAAAGACAGCCAAATAACATTGATCTCTTGCCATTAGTTGATTACAATTCAAATGTAAATAATAACCAGTCTTCTTTAACCCTTTCGTTACTGTATCTATTTTGAGAAGCTCTGTGTTTCTTTCAATTACTTTAAATATAAAAAAGAATTTAGTAAAATAATTTAGTTATTACTCAACTAGTGTTAGGAACATAAATTGTGACTAAGGTTTGGTGGAAGATTTTAATTCAAAGTTTATGAAAACAAGACATTTGTATTCAGAGGCAGAGTCGGTTTCAGCCGGGTTGGTAGTGAAAGGTTTAATTAAGTTAAGCTTTTATGAGTTCATATACTGTGTATAATTTAAAATGCACTGGCTGAAAAAGAAGCAAATGCATCCATAAAATATAAACCTACATTGAAATGGCTATAATTAAAGTAGTATGGGTACTTCATGTAGAATTTTTATGAAAGAGCTTAACTTTATATGCTTACACTTAAAAATCCTGTTAGAAAACAAAAAATTAGTGACATTAATTTAGAAAGCACCAAAAATTAACTAGTGTATGAGCCCCACACACAGACAGAATATATAAAGAATAATAAGTAGGATTCCTCATTTCATAGTCAATTGTTTTGACAGAAAAACGTTTCAGTCAAAAAATATGTTGCGCTTTCCAACTTTTGTTTTCATTTGACTTGTCCCATTATAAAGTATTCTAATTCCAACAAAAGTAATTTTAAAGGAAAAAAGAATGCATATATATAAGAAGATATGAGGTCTATATTTTATAAGAAAGCCAAACTACTTTTGTTTTTTGATCTTTTTTTTTAATCATTCAGCAAAGATGTCATTTAAATTGCAAAACTTTGAAGCTGTAAGAAGAATGGATATTATTACTACTGCAAGATGTCTGGTAAATTTGTGCAAATGTCAATTAGAAAGATATATCCTCTGCAATACAGTTTAAAAATAATCGAGGCTGGATGATTAAAGACAATCAACCAAACTAGGTTACTTGGTTATTCTTCCAGAATAAGGTAAAGGAGCATTGGAAGATGTGTTGTTCAGAGTTTTCTTCAGTAATCAAACCATAAACCTCAATAAAAATGTTACTTAATGTTTTACAAAAGTTTTTCTTTTATGAATGGTATCAAAATTGCTAGAAAATCTTAATCTGAACATTTTTCTGCACACTGTTTAACAGTGATCATGATTTTAATACTTTTTAAAACAAATACTCTACATAGCAAATGAGTATTTGATGTTGTTGATCAGATCATCACTGATTAGGCAGACTTATTATCAGAGACATTCTGTCTATGACTATACTATTGTTTTAAATGACATAGTGCATCACAGACTATATCGTCCATCCAATCTATACTTCCATTTTTTTTTAACACAGTAGAGTGGTTTGGCTGCTATTTCTAGCAGCTCAGGCAACTAAAAGTTTTGTCATGAAATTTCTGTGTTGCTAGGAATTAGAAGTTGACAGCAATAGGTGATATTTTAGTTTATGGAAAGAATGGTATGTGGAAAAGTTGTTTAAAATATTACTTTTATGGGGACTGAATAGTATAGTTTTTTTGTTTTTTTTCAATTATTTTATAAAAAGAGAACTCAGTCTTAAATATAACAGAGTATTAATTGTTGATGTTCTGTAACATATATTCAGCAATAACACCCCAAATACAAATTTTAACACCAGCTTTGTTATACTGGGAGTGAGAAAACATTTTTTTGCAATAGGAACTGGATAACTCCTATTGACCATTCTCCTAAAACAAGTGCGATTTTGTGCAGATGAAAGAAATCATTACTGAAGCACCAAGTAACCAAAGAAATTGATGACTTTATATTTATGACTGTGTTTATGTATATGTACTGATATGCATTTTATATTAATTACATGTTTGTATATTTGTTCATTAGTTTAGTGCCTGTTTCTTCATGCTAGCATGGATTTAGATGGAAGCTTATTCAAGGCAGGATTTTTATGGCTGGCTGAATAAGTATTGACTCAAGACTGTATTAATCCCTCCAAACTATAGCTCTGCATCTACCTATGTCTTGGGTAGACAAAAACTTTCTGATAGATGAACTATACCTGTAATTCAAAAGCTTAGCTTGAATATTATGCTAAAGGTTAAGTTTCTATGGAATTTGTAATTTCCATATGACAAAAATTCTTGCATCTGTATGCTACAAAATGGGATGCAGAATAGATTGTTTTAGCAATGATATCTTTTAATGTGGATTAAGGTACTTAGAACTTAGTAAAATGTTTTATCTGTAGATTTTCTCATTTGAGCCCCTCCTTTGATCATGGAAGTTTTTTGGTTATCAAATATTAATGTGAAACATCAGCTATTTCAAAGATAAAAAAAAAATAGAATGCTAGTTAGTTGAGAATATTTTATACAAATACTGCTCTCTTTTTCTTCTTACAGTTGCACTTAATTTATGAGTACAAGTCTTTCGCGCAACAGTCATGTTCTTCATGTTGTCAGCCTATTACCTGTTTATTCTCAAATGTTAGTTATATTTCCTATAGAATACAGACCATCTCTACAGAATGCAGACTAAAGTGATACAAATCTTTCTTGTTAGTAACTAAATTGTGGATAGTTGGCTTAGATCCAAGAACTTAAACATGTGTCCAAGATTCAATTTGAACTAAAAGCAAATTTCTCTGTTTATACAAAAAAATTTTTTCCCATCAAAATTTCCTTCAAAAATTAGCGAACAGCTTCCAGAGTAGAAGAAAAGATCAAATAAAGAAAGGCTTCTGTGATTTAAACACTTTTTAATAAATGCAAAACAAAAAGAAATTAAAATACGAAAGAAAATGATGCATTATTCATTGTTGTAATCATAAACTGTTTTAGCTTTGCATTTGTCAGAGTGCTAAGGTGAAGCAAGAAACAAAAATGAACGAATACTCAAGTAAACTGAACAAAATAAAATGCTTTGAAAAAAAAAAAAATAATCATAAATTTCAGTTGTTGAAAGAAAATGCAATATCTTGTAAAAGAAGAAACAAAGCAAAACAGTAACAACTTGTCAAATTAATCTAGCATAGAACTGACACCTGACAAATAATAATGCACCAAAGATGTTTTTGTGAATTCTTGAGTGCTGTTTAGGGTACAGTAACTGTATACAGGTCACCTGCCTCTGATCTAAGAATAATTTTCCTAATCGATCTTTGTCAATATTACTTTTCATTTACATATGAAATTTAATAACATAGCTTATATTTCTGGAGCATACATAAGTAAATATTTTCAATTTATTGTTTCTATTTCAACACTTATATTTTCCTGATCTGTTCAGAATATTCATAAATGCATAGACTAGAAAAGATTGTTATCATTATACACTTGCTTTCTCAAACTGATGGCAACATAAAGACTTTTGCATGTTCAATTTCTGTATTATTTAGGTACATTGTTTCAGTTTTTATATTGTCATTATTTTGGGCTATTTTTTCCTATTCAGGAAGTCGGACTTATCAAACTTACAAGCCCTGTAATTACATCTATTGTGGAATATATGTAGGTGAACTCAGTTCTATGTCTTACCAGAAAGATACACAAACTGCTTTTCCCACAATTGTTTGGGTACACTTCCTTGCCTTGATTTTTCTGTAACTCAGCCTTGTATGTATGCCTCTATTGTGGTAACTGTATGATGAGCATCTGTGTCCCATTATCAAAACCTTATATGTTTCGATTAAGAAAACAAAATGCTATTTACAATACAAGGGTGGTTGAAAATGTTCTTAGGCTGACAATGAAGGAGCAATACTTGAACTATGAAATCTTGCATGCATTAATTTCCTACTTTTCTTGTGACTGCATTAATTCATTCCATGTTAACTGACATTTGTTGAAAGAAGGCTTCAAAAGCAACTTATGGCAACTTCTTTTTAAAATGGGCAAAATTTGGTCTTGTGGTGCTATGAAGTACCCTCAGAAAAAGAGTTTAGCCTCTAAGAACATTGATGCTGACATGGTTGCTACAATAAAGGATGATTCCAGCTTCATCAACAGTGCAGCTGAATTTAGGAGGGGAAAGGAGAGTATTGAAGATGACCAAAGTCTGAAAATCCTGTAACTGCCATCATTGCAGAAAACATTGATCGTGTTCACTACATGGTCATAGATGACAAGCAACTGACTATAAATCAAATAGCCACATGCTATTAGCATATGCTGTGAAAGAGTTGAAAATATTCTTTGCAATGAACTTGGCATGATGACTGTTACTGCTCAGTGGGTGCCATATCTTGTGACACCTGTTTTTTTTTTTTTAAGGAGCTTCCTGCTTATGACAGGAAAGTTATATAAACATACTTTAGTTCTTGAGTATATTCTGCAGACTACATATGGATATGGCCATCTTCAGTATTTGGATTCTTTTGTGTACTTTAAGAATTTACATTTGTCATAGTCTTGAGCACATTTTAACTGTTTGTACCATCCTACTTTGATATTGGAAAATTGTTGATAGAAATACTTCAGTCTGGCAAGTTATTTATGATCATCAAGAGGAGCTATTAACCACAGTTCTCTCCTCTCTGAGAGATTGAAAGAGATCCATTTATGAAGTTTTCCACTCACATATTGTAACTCCAATGATATGATTCTGTACTTTAGAGACATCTAGGAAAATATTGTCAACATCTAGATTAGCATTCCAATATATTTCTGAATGATATGATATCAAGGATACTGTTAAACAATAAATGAACAAGACAAGTGGTAGAATCACAGGAATGCTAATGCAGAAGATAAACTCCATCTGCAGCTGATACACAGGAGCACTAAGAATACACATGAAATATATTCTCTCAAATGCCCAATCTCTAGAAATAGTTGAGAAATTTTGTTACCTAGAAGACTGAATTAGCATGCCAGGTGAGTGTTTTTAAAGTAGAGTTTAGCAACCTGAATAAGAATTTGGCTGGAAAAAGCTCAGAGAGACATTACCTTAGTTGGCAACAAAATGCTTCTCATTAAGTGCAATACTTCAGGCACTTCTTCCGACAAACTGTCACCCAATCACTCTGTTTATCCCAACATGTTCTTACTTCTTTCTTCCTCTCACCTTCCTACATAGGCTGCAATCACCCTCTCTTGTATTCATTCTAATGGTCAGCACAAAATAGTATAGACATTTTCTTTTTGTTATTGTGTAACAACTAATATCATTAATGTGATACAATGTTAAGAATGTACCCATTAAACTATGTGATGTGGAAACAATATTGAATTATGAGGCCCTTTTTAACATGTCTTGTTGAGGGCATGATAACTTCTCTAGTTCTGGCGTCATACTAAACTGTATCCAGCACATTCCATAAAAAAGTAGGTGTTAGGAAGACCATCCAGCCATAGAAGTCATGCCAAGCATAAAAGGTAGTCCTCTAATTTATCTAAGAGAGCAGTAACTCCAAATAAGTGATTCAGACCATGATGGCCCATGGAAATGGAAAATGGACAAAAAGTGATGATAATTTGCACTCAATGCAGTTTTCATGTTTGATGTTGTATTGGCTATCTGTTATTAAAGGAATGGGAAGATGAATACTTAATGCTGCAGCAATGGATTCTGAGTTGCATTATTTTTTAGATAATACACATGATGGATATTGATCTGTGTTCTCTGTTTGACTTTATATAATTTTCCATGTTTAAACATTGGACAAAATCAATACCTGCTTTCAGTCCTTAAGAATGCATGAGCAGTATGATAATTCCAGCAAGATTAATGTCAGAACAAGGACAGCCTGGTTGCTAGTTCCTTTAGAATTTGAGCAGACATGTCGGATCTGTTAGTATTATGGGGTTTCAGATTCTGAAGCAGATTTTAGATGCAGGTATATGGTAATGAGAAAACATTTCATGTTACGTTTAGAATTCCTTCACTTTCTTCAGCAAAATACTCTTGTAAAACTATAATAATCTTTTATAATTTATTCTATCATATATTTTTTTTCAATTTTTAGAATTGATTTTAATGCATAAAGAAATAATTAAACAATTATTCTTGCTCTTAGCAGATTCAAAATCACTGAGATTAAATGCCTTGAGAAGCAACTGCATTGCTTTCTTTCTTTATTCTGGCTTTCTCTAATTGATATATTATTGTTTAAAAATTCATTAACAAGTTTTCATGTCCCAAAATTTGTTTGAAATCAAGTCACAGCATTATATTTGTTACTGTTAATATGTTAGATGAAGGACAACTGAGGCTTCATGGGATTGGGAATATAACTGATTAAACTGCATATTTATTTCTGAGAGCTCTCATGTATCTAATTTTAATTACTGAAGAGTTTATAAATAGTCTTCTGATAATTATCCATTGGCTGAAAATACTATCGATGTTTGTGTATTGCTGAACTTGCAATTAATTACTTCTGAGAATAAAAAACAAGTAAACTGTTTTAAGGCAGCTCTTTTTAAAAGTATCTTTTGCCAAATAATCCAATGAGTAGGTTGAGGAAAATAGAATATTATCAATAATTCTTAGGAAGTCATAATATGGTGAGGTTATTTGCCTACGAGAAGACTATGATGCAATTTTCTGTAGCCTTATAATAAATTAACCTAAATTTTCTTATATTGGTAATTTGTTAAATTGCTTGCTATTTAAGTGTTTTTGCTGAGAGAGAGAGAGAGAGAGAGAGAGAGAGAGAGAGAGAGAGAGAGAGAGAGAGTTGTTTTCATGATAATTCTGATAAAGAAAAAGATATATAAATTAATCAGCATCTGCAGTAGTTTTAAACATTATTTTTTTGCATACTCGCTTGCATTGAATGTGTCTGTTATACTGTATTCACCCATGCAACTTTATACAGAGCAGTATTTTTAATGGGATTCTATCTGGGATTTCTATGTCAGTATATGTGTTCTATTGCCAATTGCCATGTTAACATGTGCTATGTATGCTGGGTGGAACACTGAGAAAAGATAAATCATCACATACATGAAACTTTCTCTACTCAGTAAGGATTTTTACTGTTATAAGCAAGAGAAAAATAGCTTAGATTTGTTTATTGTGACATCATCTTTGTAAACTTAGTTTTTGTTGATATTGGTTTTATTCTGGAGGAATATACAAATCCTATAAAAGGGAAATCTTCCCTAAAATATTGTAAAGGTCTGGTTACATAATTTTTGGTGGACTTTTAAAGCCAAAGGATATGTCTTTTTCTTAGACAGTATATCTAGAACTACTTCATCCAACACATCCTGTTTTGTTTATGATAGCATAGAAGGATTTAATTTGAGGGATATTTGGCCACTATTTCATGCATTTAAGGTATTGACATAGAAATTTACTCATGTTTGTGGCAGGAGAAGTGACTTATGGATAAAGGATAATACAGTTTCTGAATCTAACTAACTGTTTCACTAGACAAGGATTAATGCTCAATGTTCATTAATTAAAATTATATTCCTTTCATTTTCTTGTTTTTACTAGAAAATATTGACTATTATATAGATGAAACTACTAATGGATATATGGCTAATGCATAATTAGTGAAATATTGACTGATATTTTGGTAATTATTGACTGAAATGCAAATTACATGTTGATATCACATATTTGCAGTAGACAGTAATATTTAGAAATTTGATTGATATTACCTTGTGCTGAAGGAAAAAAATGCTAATTTTTATAAAGAATATAGCTAAAGGCTTCAAAACAAGGCACAGAAATTATGCATGATCAAAGCATAGTGCCAGACACATTGAACTACATTAATTAGTTTCCTTCCTCTATATTTTATGTTCAAATCCTGTTAATAAAATAAGTACTAAGCATTTCATATACTACTCGATTTCTGAAACATTTATAACCTTGGCCCATTGTGAAAAATCAATACAGCTATATACATAAGATGTATCATAACTCACTTTCTTGAGAAACTTTGCATGTTTTGAAAACTGCAATCACATAATAACATTTCTGCATGTTACTTTAGTTTCGTCCGCTCTTGTTTATAATTTTTCTTATGATATATAAGAATGATTTTGGAAATAGCAATAAGAAATGGCTTTGAAATTTGTTTGTCTAACGCAATTCTTAAATTGATACTATTGGTTATAAATCAAAAGCATATATCTTATAGTTAGACATAAAGGATCGAATACTCCAAATGACTATTATTATTTGGAAGCTCTGTTTCAATTAGTGTAATAAATGTTAGCTTTATAATGTTTCAGAACATGAAAAGAAAAAGTTTCCGATATAATGAATCTAAAATATGGTTGGTTGATTACTGTGATTTTTGAAGTTATCTTTTACATTTACCATCTCATATTCTGTACAAAATTTTCTAGCATAGCTGTGCTAATTATGGTACCTTCCACCTGTTATTTCTTGTTCCTTTTCAAAGTTGCTGGAATAATATAAATTAGAATGCTTTTAAAATGAAACAAAGTAGGAGATATAAGATAATGAAACGAAGCAATTTGCAAAGTATTAATTTATAATTTTGTCATTAGTATAAATATGATAGCCTCAGGTATTCATGCACTTCTTTGAGGGTTTATTTGTGTATAAAAGGAATTCTCCATGACTGTTCTGATTCAACCTATGTACTTATGTAGACAAATATTTATAAAGCAGCATGGCTTTCACTTAATATAAGAAACGAATATTTTTAAGTTCCAGTTGTTTTATGACATTGAATAGATTAAAATAGATATATTTTATTGTAAAATTTTGGTTTCAAACATTGGCAGCATTTGAACTCTGGCAGCATTTGAACTCGGAACATAAAATCAGAAGAAATACTGCTTAGCATTTTGTCCAGCATGGTAACAACTCTGCTCGCTCGCTGCTTTATTTTATTGAACAGTATTAGCTACCTTTTATTTGTTTTCTTTTCTTCTTCTCTCCCTCCCTTCCCTTTTTCTCTCACTCTCCCTTTTTGTTTTCCTTCTTCTTTTCTTCATTTCTTCTGATACACATTTCCTGAAAGTTTCAAAGCCACAAGAAACACATCTGATCTTTTAGCTGTGATGATACTTACTTCTGCTAATATAGCTTTTTACAATATATGATGAGTGTTTTTTCGTTTTGTTTCTATATCTATCTGTATGTGTATGTGTGTTAGAAAGTATAGGAGAGGTCATTATCTATCTGATGTTTTTAATGAAATTACTGTTTGGTAGTTATTTATTCAAAATAGCTATATTTACCTTTTCACTTTACAATTCACCCTTTACAGCATTACATTTTTTTCTTGTTAAGGATGAAAACATTGCTCTGGTAATAACAATCAAACAAAAACTTAGGTCTTATTCTTGTTGTTGCTAATACATGAAACACGACTATTAGCTGGCAATAAAAAATGTTACAATGATGTTATTTTCCTGTTAGAATGAATACGAATTCTAATAGGGAAACTATGCAAATTGCAAATTATGCAAATTGTTTTTGAGCTGCCAAATGTTACATTTTAAAATGAAACTGGTATCTGTTTTGTGATAGAGCTTTTTCTTACAGATTCTCCTTGTTTAAGAACTTAAGATTTTATTGCTGTTATATGATTTGATTGCTGTGGTAAAATTTGAAATCAGAGTCCAGATTGACAGGCAATAACGTTTTTTGTTTGTTTCTTTGTTTTAAATTATCTATTTGTTTAGCATTTATAAAGTGCAAGTTTTTAAATACAAATAGTTCTTTTATAACAAGGAAATTGTTATGACATTAAGGATGATAGTCTATATTTTCAGCAGCATAGCTTGGTAGAGTGTAAGTTATTGTTTCCAAAGCTTACATTGTATTTCATTCAAAATAGACAATGAAACTTTGAAGGAAAGCCATATTCATTTATAATTTCTTCAAAAGTTATATTGACTTATATTTTATTTCTTTGCATAGTTTTTGACTTTTTTTTTTTATTTAAGACAATATCTAACCATTAAGCAAAATTATCAATGTGATGAGCAGTCTACATTAATGTAATCAAATCTATTTCAATGTTTATTAAATTGTGAACAATTATCAGTGAAAAACTAACCAAAATAGGAATGAGTTTATGTGGCTAATTGTAATAAAAAGAAGTTCCATTGAAGTAATAAACAGTTGCAATTAATAGAATTTCTATGAAAATTATATAAATCATCTCCATCATGAAAAAGTTGTATTTTTTTTATCCTTGCTGTAAAACTATATACATTTGCTTTTATTTGTTCCATGAAATTTTATATTTTATAAAATAGTATTATTTAATGTCTGTTTCCTCTAACTAGACATTTATATTGTTTTCTGGGTCGCCATCATACTTTGAAAATGTCTACTGCTTTTATTTTCTTTCCTTTCAGAAATATTCTAAACATTACATTTTTAAGTTCTCTATTATTCTAAAAACATTTTATGTATTAATGCATATTCTTTTGTTGTTAGGAAGACTAGCTTATTTATGTGCTGTAGAAAGGAATGGATTTTTTGTTTTTTATAGGCATCTTTCAAATATAAAACTTAAGATTAAGAGATTTTAATTCTGTTATTACATTTCTGCATTCAGTTTTACTTTCCCAGTAGGGCTCAATGTTTCTTTAAATTCAAGTATTTGTATAATACTTGATAAGAGTCTGGATTTTATTTCTTATACCAACAAATAAGAAAGATTATGATAAAATATTTACAACTTTTTATTTAGCAGTTTAACACATATAAACAAAGATTCCTAGAAATAAGTATATTTTAGAATTGAAAATATTTATTTGGTTTTGGAAGTAAACTGTATTAACCTTATTAAAAGGAACTTGTTTGTGATGAAGATCAAATAACAAAGTTTTGTGATTCATCATTGATTTCTTTTTCATATTTGTCTGTGCATCAACATTATGAAAACAGAGGATTGAACATGTAACTTCTTTATAAGAGATGGAATGAATGTTAACTTGAAAATATAATTAGCTTAAGACATTAGTGAGTGTTAGCAAAGCTAATACTCAATAATAAATTCTAAAGAGATTGTCAGCATGACTTTATTACTGCTATATAAGATGAATCTTACAGCTATTTTGGATACTATTTATTCAGATTCACAAATTAGTTTGATTTTGAAAGTCCTTTAAATAAGCTTAGTGCATGTAAGGTATCAGAAAAAGTTAGAAAATAACTGGTGTACTCTATCATTTTATTGATTTGGTTAAAAAAGGGTTACACCCTTTGTTTTGGCAATCCCTCCAAACCTGAAGATGTAGTTATAATTCTTGAATAGTTGCAAAGTCCCTGGATGTAGATTGAGACTCAGGTATGGGCTGGAGTGGGGAATTTCAGAGAGCCAAGGCAGAACTGAGCATAGTAGTTAGTGTAAAGTTGTGCTTTCAATGTGGGTAATGAGAAAAGAGACAAGTAAATCACATTGCTTGCAAAGTGCTGAGATCAGCCAGCTTCAAAAATCAGAGATCACTCAAGTAGCAGCTAAAAAGGAAGAGAAAGTGAGGTAGAAAAGTCAGCATATCTGTACGTCAGAGGCTGAAATGTGTAGGTAACTGGCTGTATGCTCATCCTTATTTAGATACAGTGTAGAGTCTCTGTATGTGTAATATCTGCATCATTCCAAATATAAAAGCAGTACTTCATTGTAAGTCTTGTTTGTGGGAAGTTGAAATAATTTTTGGCCCTAAAACATAGTCAGTCATTGGTATGATGAAACTATGCATTTGCTAAGAGAGATCTTATGTGCATTTGTAGCAACTTTTAGAATTGTAATTTTAGCTTTGTGTATAGTGAGAAATTTATATGTGAATATAATTCTTTACTTGAAATTCTCTTACCATTTGAAATTCCAGTTAAATAAAGTTAATCAAAATTTGGGAATATTATTGAGTGAATTTCCTTTCAGATAAGAAAAAAATTGTGAAATTGTAATGATTCATGATATTGATTCAACTCTACCTTGAGCTGGAAAATTTTCCAGATCATTAAAATTTAATAA